>CABFWB010003240.1:0-18810 GCA_902151455.1 Timema bartmani | reverse complement strand
GTTTTTTTTTTTGGGGGGGGGGGGTTTAGATTTTTTGCATATCAGAACATGTAACCTCAAAATTTCACCCCCTCCTCCCCCACCACCACCACCCAATATTTATAATAATGAATATAATATTAATAATTGACCGTTAAAACCTTCTGAAAAGTTCATGAATAATTGAACTTCTGAGAATAATTAATAGTTATGTTTGTTTTTCGATACAGCTGATATTTGTGGAGTTGGGGGCGAAATTCCAAAAATAAAAAGATGTTGTCTTGACAAACACTGAATTTGTAATATTTGTGTTACTCACTAATTAGAGTTCATTGTGAATTTATAATTGTGATGATCACATAGTATTTGTTTTATTATCGAAATCAACTATGCCACCCAAACGAAAAGCCAACGTTCGGGCAGGACAACGTCTGTCGGGTCCGCTAGTATGTTATGATTTTTTTTGGCATGTTTTGATAAAAATAAATCTTACAACATCAAAATAACTGAGCATGAGGCAGCTCCTAGATATCTCAGTGGTAAGAGCATTGGCGTACTAAGCCAAAGTTCCGATATCTATTACCATGTCCAGGTGTCATTTTTCAATTTAAAAGAATATTATTTAAATTTACATAATTTAATTCCCATTATAGAGGACAGTAGTGCTTTTCTTAAGAGGTGAAAAATGTTTGGTAATAACGATTTTGACATTATTAATTTTGTTTGAAATATGGTGGCACAATACATCTCACTAACCATCCAGGTTATCCACATTGGGATCTGTCTTCTATAGTGAATGGAGTGATCTTTTGTGTCAAGTGTACTCTCTCTTCTTTCTTTCTTTCTTTGTGTTTGATAAAGGCAACAATGCGAAAATATTTTTCTATTTGTGTTAAAATGTGTGTGTGACTACTACTATAGAAGACAGAAATAATGAAGAAGATGTCACCTTTGTGCAATAGATCCTTCCCACATTTTTCCTCTTTCCCTAAGTGTGCTTTCTTCATCACATTTACTCTTATTAGTTTATTTTCCCTTTTTCTTTAGTTTTATCAATTTCCATTATTATAAATTACAATAATGTTAGTAATAATTTTTAGTTTGTTTATTAATAGTAATAAATCATCGTAATTATAGTAAAAAAAAATCTCCTTTAACAAAATCACAAACTTATTATATTAAATAAAAATGTACAAGGACAACCAAAGTAACCTCATGATATTAAATAACTAATTTTAATATTCCTATTATTTATGATCACAATAAGTATCCTGTTAATCACTGTTGGATGAGTCTGACAAAAGTATATGCAGCAGTCTTCCTCTTGGAGCGAAAACAGAATGGGTAGAATTCCCAGATAACGTGGAACATGTATCCGTGGATAATGAGTTAGCAGGTGTGCGACAATTATTTGAAATGCCACTGAGTTGTTTTGTAAGGAACACTTTAGTGAGCAGTTGACATGGCATCTTAATTTTTTATTGTAAAAATCTTTGTAGCATTTTAACACTCTCTTTACTTCCCTCCTCACTTCAGGACTTCTGCATTTTACAACAATGGTCGGTGATGATACGTATGAAGAGGAGTGCAAAGCATTCTGACATACAAGGTATTTCATACATGTTGCCATCTATCAATCGACCAAAGAACCACAGAGTTACCTTGCGACATTTCTCTTCAGAAACAAAATCCACATATATGTGATAGCAAAGCACGTCAAACGGGTTTACCTGTATATAGTATATATCCTTTAAAATAAATTAAATAGTATTAGTCTTTTTCAATTTTTTTAAAGAAAGATTTATTAGTAATAATTATAATAGTAACAAACACCTAAAAGCATAATTTAAAATTCAGAAATTGAGAATAATAATAAAAGTTACACCAATGAGTCGAATTAAAAGACCAAGGGAAAGAGGAAACAAGGTGGATTGTAGCCAATATACAGTGGTGATATCTTCCTGCTATTTCTTCTCATATAAACACCAAGTTATAGATCAATCTCTGTACATCTTTAAGCTACCTTCAGACTGAGTGGGATCCAGCACCACAGCCTATTAAACACTCTTTGGAAAAGTTGATCACCTATCTCCTTTTCAAAATGACTAGCCTTCTTTTCCCCAAGCCACTGCCAAAATAACAAAATTTTGACACAAATAAACCAAAACATCATAAATTTAGAACTAGAGTAATATCATCTTCCCAAATGACAAAGGCTTCCTAATAGTTGTCATGAATCATGCTGGCTCTAAGGAGAAAAATAGAATATAGTTATTGAACATTTTACCTACAGGCAACTCAAAAAAGAGCCCAATGAATAACACATTTATCTAAAATAATTTTTACTGCATGGAGGTACTTCAAAGAACCTTTAAACTAACTACTCGTAAAAAGCCCAAATCCTGGGAAGCCACAGTGTAATCAGTACATTTTGAACACCTGTAGTCAAAATAATTTTTAATTGCCTGATGCACATTACATTAACATAGTGCAAGCCTTGTTTCTCCTTGCATATTATTCCAAACTTAAAGTCCCAAGGTCATGCAGTGACTTCAGCTTGAATATCTCATTAACTTGTATCATATACTCCATTCACGGTAGGAATTACTCTCTGAAAGGTCTTTTTTCCTACCAATATCCTACTATATAATAGATTTCTGGTAGGGAAAAAGGCCTTTCAGAAAACAATTCCTACGGTGAACAGACTTTACCTGCTAGGTGGAGTGAAATACCAGATTGTTTCTTTTGGTAATGTTTTCAGTGGAAATATGACAAATAATAGAATCACTTCAATGTAATTTCAAGTCTTTGAAATAATGATTGTACAATGGGAAAGAGCAAAATAGTTTAATATAAAATTGTTAGCCAATGAAATAGTTATTTTTATTTACAGGTCTACCTCAGTTCCCTTCTCCCTAGATTTTTTTTTAAGTTTCAAAAGAATTATGGTATTTTTAAGTATGTGTAAAGTAAACGTCCACTTGGCTTCGACAATTATTAAGTTTCACCAATAAAAATAGTCAGAGCACAATGTTCAATTTTTGCCATTCTAAACTGTTTTATACATCACAAACCAATATTATAGGGGTGTGCAAGTATTCGAAATTTCGAATAATTTCTAATAATTAACGGCCGAATATTCAATTCGAAACTCCGAATAGGCCCTCCAAATAGCAAGAGTGAATAGTTGTGTCATAAATCTCTTAAATCTCCCATCCAGACCAGTTTGTTTACTATGCGCAAGACAAGCAGGTAGGTGGATGACTGGTGACTCGGAGTTAAAAATATTCTTGTCCTTTGTTCAATATGAGGGGAGGGGGGAATACCCAAGTTAGCAGAAAGCTGCCTAAGGGTTGGAAGAAGGGGGAGGGGTTTTTATACTGGCTGGTGGAGAGAGAAACAGTTGGGAGTCTACTAGTGAAAGTGCTTGCAATGAAACATTTAGAGAAGAATAGAAATAGCTACTCTACCATATTTCACAGCTCGTGAAAATTGAGGGGGAATGTGGGGGGAGGCAATTTGCAAGGTCAACCATTTGAGTGCACCTGTTAGTCTATTGTTAGCGGACAGGGAGGCGACCCAGACAGATTAGAGATTAAAAGGTATGTCAAGTCTAGAGAACATTTAAGGGGTGTCAAATACTATTTAAAAGGTTTCAAACCTAAAAAACATTTAAAGGGTATCAAGCCTAGAGAACATTTAAGGGGTTTCAAACCTAGATACCCAAGCCTAGTGAAATTAAGGGGTCTTAAACCTAGATAACCAAGCTTAGAGTACTTAAGGGGTGTCAAGCCTAGAGACCTTTTAAAAGATTTCAAACCTTGAAAACATCTAAGGGGTGTCAAGCCTAGATAACATTCAAGCGGTGTCAAACCTAAATACCATTTAAAAGGTTTTAAACCTAGAAAACATTCAAGGGGTCTGTCAAGCCTAGAGAACATTTAAAGGGGTCAAGAACTAGTTTTATTATTCATTACTGTTGTGTTATTTTATTAAATTTATTGTTGTATAATATGAGAGTGGGAGTATGAGCGAGATTATTAATAACATTCAATATACAGCCAGTCCCTGTGATAAAATGAGTGAAGATGTCGCTTGTAGGGTCAGTTGGTGGGCTTGGCAGACTGATGTGCAATAGTACCTTCTGGCTCAGTGAGGAAAGCAACAAGAAACTACTGCACTCCTAATTTACCTAGTAAGCCTTTTCAGTGCTACCTAGGTTTTCAGCTGACAGTGGAATTATTTAGAATCCAACCAAACTTTGGGTTGAGTACTAATCATCACACCAAAAAAAGTAGGCCTCACATGTTAGAAAATGAGAACTACACTTTGAAATAAAAGAAATGATAAAAGAATCAAAATAGGACCTTGTTTATTAATCACCCCATTATTTTACCCTTTCTAATAATAATAATAATAATGTTTAAATTTAAAGAACTATAATCTCTATACTGCCCAGTTAAACATTTTCCATTCAAATTTTAAATTTAAATTTATTTCAAAAACCTATTATGGGATTTAAAAAAAATTTATTAAGGTGAAACTCGTCTAAAAAACTTGATGAAAAATTCCTCTCAATTTCATGAAATTTTGTTTTAGATTCAGTATTTTTTTATTAATACCAGCTCAACTAACAAAGTTTTTAAGTATTTTTTGCATTTTTCATACTTTAATATAAAATCACATTTTCAATAGTAATTTACTAATTTAAATTTTTTTTATTAAAAATGTAAGAAAAATATACTATTCGATTTGTACTATTTGGCATTCGTTTGAAATTCTGATTCTTAACTATAAGCCCCCATTTAGTGGAACCAAACAAGATAAGCTTGCTTCCTTGCTTGGTAAATTATTATTATTATTATTAGCACCGCGTCTTACTACCCATTCGGGTTATACGCACTTACGCTAATGTGTAATGGTAGGGTGATTATGGGATGAAATGGAGGACCTACAGTTTAACGGGGAATCCGAACCACGGTGGAGGCCTGGCATTCCTCACATTCACAAGTTGTGATTAATACACGTCTTGTCAGAGGTGAAGGAAGGGTTTGGCAATCAGATAAATCTGTGCTGGGACCGAGGTTTGAACCCCGGACCCCCAGCACAGAAGTCTGACACCTTACCCCTAGACCACCAGGTCACCCCTTGCTTGGTAAATGGAGGGTGAATGTCATAACAGCCATGGAGCATTTTTTATAATACAGAACTGCAAGATCTAAACCCACCATTTCCTGACTTATCTATCAATGATAATACTTCCGTAGCAAAAATAATTTAGTAATAAAAGGCACAACTATGGCAGATGTCCTGGCTTTCTCATTTAAAATATTTATTGTTAGAACTGCTTGAAATGCTTTCTTCAATCTAAGTTCGTCAAACGTATCTGTATCTTTATATAATATTAATATTAATTGATTAATTAATTTGCACTGAATAATTCTTGAATGTTTTATTGAAAAATCTTGAGAATTTCCCTCACAAAAAAAAAAAAAATCACATTCCTAGATGTTGATGTCTTCATTGAAAACAACAAAATTTGCACCACTTTTCACTTTAAGCTTGCTAATCATCAGCCATACCTCCAGTATCACAACATTCACCAATCATATCCTAAGTAGTATTCACCATCCAGTATATTCACACAAACCAAATGTATGTTTCTTTTTTGATTTAACAAGGTATTGTAAGCAACTTTCTAAAGCCTTTTAACACACTTGATATCCCAAGGTCTTAATAGATAAACCAAACTCTGTCTAGAGCACTTTCAAGAGACAATAATGCTATTTGAGTGATGGCTGAAGACACTGTATATAACCCTAATTTATACAAAAATAATCAGAATTCTTAAGAATGGCTACATATTCTCAGCTAATTCCACTAAAACCCCAAACCTTCACAGTTTATCTCAAGAAATTGTTTTCATTTGAATATCTAATCCTTACAACATTCTGGAGCCCAAGAACACCAAAGAAGACCATGAACACAATCCTAAAGGAACCCCCACTGCAGCATTTGTGGAATTCACTAACACACAACAGCAGAGTTACTAAAGGCTTGGTTTGGAGGAACATTCATATGCACTGTGCATTGAAGAGACAAGCTAGATGGATCTTTGCAGTTTTACTTGAAGATATATATATATATATACACACACACACACACACATATACATACATATATTACCAAACTACAATAACCAACAAAACACTAATGAAAGTTGACTACAATGTTTTAAAATGATTTAATGGATTGTTTAGTCCATGAAAATTCTCTGATTTTGTTTTTTCAGTTTGTCCCCTTAAGGGTTAAAATTATATATGTGTGACTTTCGCTACTAACGAAAATATATAAAAGAAAGAAGGCACTGAGGTGCATTTGGCTCTACTCAATGATTTTCTCTTTCATTAGGTGTAGCTCCCCATTAAACTTTCTTTCCTTATTCCCCATGTATTAGAAATACTATAAAAATTATTTGCAAGTAACCAACAAATGATTATCTAAGGTAACATAACTTAGTTGATTTAATTTGTAGGAACAAAAATTGAAAATATTAATCTTACTCTGTCTTTATATGTTGGAGGGATTGGACTTATATTCTCCGATTCTGGCAAAATGATGAGGAATCCAAGTACATCCCCTTCACCATAAGGTGGACTATAAGTATTTCCCCTGCTTTCATGGAAACTTGTTCCTTTCCTACACAAAATGGAAACCATCATTGTATTTATTAGCACATGTTTAGGTTTAACACTTTGTAACCATATTTATACCCCATCTACGATAGGAGTATAGATAACTGACAACTAGCAAAAGTTACTAGATTCAATCTCGTGTATCCAGTCGCCAAACCATATGATCTGCAAGACCATGTGTTAAGTTTTTGTCACTTTTGGCAGTTAAAACGTTCACAAGAAACAATTTTTTTTAATTATTTACTAGTGTTTTCATATTATTGAAATACACACTTATGAATTTACTATTTGGATCTTTCTCTTTAGTGGAGTCTTTTGTTTACTTAACCCTTTTGCTGCGTTAATCGGATATATCCGATCTCAGAATTATACCCATTGACTGCGGAAATCGACTTTACCCCACGACTTGTAAACTTTATCTACCCTTGCTGCAACAGTCGGAAATAGTCACAAGAGTGTTAAAACGCTGAATTTTTCATACTAGCATGCACGTGCGCCTCTGACATCTGGTTTTTAATTTCGAGAACTGCCAGTTAACAGCTGCTAAATCATAACAGTAGTACCGCTTGTTTACTTCCGCATTTAATTACTTGTAGCACACGTGCAATATTTATGTGGCGGAAAACTTTGTTGAGGGATTAATGGATTGCTATTTTATTTTTGTTCTTGACTTATTTCTTATTTTGAAATCATGCCTAAGACAAATATATGATTTTATAGACAACACTACACTGAGAAAAGTACCAAAGTAGCACAAAATTGTTCAAGTTGTGTTGATGTATACTAATTTTCAAAAATTTTCTTTTTATTACATTTGGACCATATTAGGCCAATATTAGGGCTGTCAAATCCTTATTTAGCAATTAGTTTGACACTACTGTGGGATGAAAGTAAAATAAAGAATGGTTCTGATAGCAGAATAACATTGCATTTGGGTAAAATGTGACATAAATAAAATGTGACATATACAATTTTATCGATATAAAATATATATTATTATGCGATTTATAGACACTGTGGTGCTAAATTTAATATTTAAAATGCATTACTAGTTGAAAATCACATTATTTAATCATAATCATGATCATCATGCAAATTTTCAGATTTCAAATTTTTGACCTATAATTTACATTTCTGAAGGTAAGAAGTAAAAATTAACTACGCATCAAAAGGGTTAAAATGCTTTACAAACAAGAGCTTATAAAAAGCTACCCTATTTTCATAAATTAAGATGGTGAACAAGACCAGTCGACATAGAAGTTGTTGATGAGTTCAGCTGTGTTCATGCACATGTCTTTATAAAATATATTTTTTTAATTTTGAAGCGTCTTTATCTAAGTTATAAATATAATTATTAATTTTTGTGGCCAGTTATAAGAAGATACAAGTGTGAATATAACACTTTTTAATTCATTATTTTATTCACTATAATATATCTTGTTGTCATAACCGCAAAACAAAAAACGTTAATAGTTTTAAAAATATGTTTTGTTCTTTCATAAGTTACAAAAAAGCTAATTATAGAGTGACATTTAGGCAACACTTTTGATAAACAATATAGTATCAATAAGAAAATAAAAAATATTTCCAAATTAGTAACTTTAAAACAATGTATGCAATAACAATCTTTTACTAGCTGTCAGTTACCACCACTCCTACAAGGATAGGACTTTAGCTAAATAAATAAAGCATGATAAGATAAAAATATACATTACACTAAAGTAATTGCATACATATTATTTTAGTAACATATTATTTTTACAATAACATAATGTATCTGAGACTACAAATGAAATGAAACATGAATCAATTATGCCTCATCTTCAGGCTGCGAAAAACTCAAAACAAAGAATTTCTTTAAGGTGGGGATGTAGGTAATTCGAGAAAAGAAAAGTGTTTTTGCAGTTTTTATATGAAAACTTTTTTTGTTAAAAAACAAATAGTGCTTAAGTACAACCATAAGAGATTAATTTTCTTTACATGGTGACCTCAACAGTTCTTGAATATGTGTCAAGGATGCCCTGGAATTAATGACAACTTTTTCTCTTCATTTCAAAAGTTTGTCATCTAATGCCATTATATTCACAAGGGCGGATCTGGAGGACGGGGGAACCCCACCCCTCCTCAAGAAATGTTTTAGTTAGTATTAACAATAATAATTTAAAAATGAAACCAATTAAATATATGTTATAGTGACTACTAGTTTTACTGACATGTTATATCTCACTAGCCAGTTGCTTTGTGTGTCAATCACTGTCAATAATTGATTTACATTTTAAACATAATTTAACTAACAAAAATTAACAAAAAACAATAAACGGCGAATCTGTATGCATTTTTTTTCTTCAAATTTTTCTGATTAATTTTTCTAAGTCTCAGATAAAAGGATTTTTTTATTAAAAATTTCTTGCCAGACTGACCACGCCCATCACTCAAGTCCTGAATCCACCCTTATATGTTCATGACGAATATTGAAGAAATGTTGATTATCACCATATGAAGAAAATTAAACTTTATATTTGTACATACTGAAGCAATATTTCATTTCATGTGGTCAGAAAAAAAGTATTGCTATAAAAACAGTGGCCTTTTCTCACGTTCCCTATATCCTCACCTTAAGCTTTATTGAACAAAGTTTAAGGAACAAGACTAATATAAACCTGCTCACAACCAGAATTGATTTAAAAGTTAAAGATATTTAGTGAAATAACAAAAAACATTTAGTCAGTCTTTATAAAAAATTACATTGTGATTCTACAAAGTAAAATAAATATACATTATAACCATGATAAACATAAAAACAGTACAACAAAACCAAATTAAATAGTAAGGATTTATTGGCAGTACATTTATAACAAAGGTAATTATAATGTTGCCTTACTAACAATTTAGCACTAACCTAAAATACTATTATTTTTTTCTTTCCAACTTCATGTTGATTTACACTTTAAATAATGTGTATGCATATAGCTTGTGTACAAAATAAAATTTTGGTTTATTTGATAGATTGTCATTTTTAAGAGCTTCAAGAGCTTCAAGAGCTTCAAGAGTATAACATAACTCAGTGATGTTTATCATTTCAAAGATAGGGTTGGATGTAACAAATATTTTGTTTGTATTAATAAATTAATAAAAAAAAACATGTAAGCACTAGTTAGATTTTAAAATCCTGATTGTTTTTAGATATGAAAAGTAATTGATATGCAAATTAATAATTGTTTAATTACACAGATTTTGCTAAATAGTTTATTATTAAATTGGTAAATGAATATACACTTTGTTATAAAAAAAAAGAATGCCATTTAAAGTGAATGTGAAAAAATAAAAAATAATTGTATATTCTTTGCCAAGTCACCTACAGGTGCAAAGTTAGGTTATGCTATTTAAAAGAGCATTAATGTTCCACTAATATATTATCACTAGCCAATAATTTTTTGTTCATACCTCCAGGACATTAAGTTGCTGAACCTTAGGAAATTGATGTGCTGATTTCAAAAATGTCATTAATTTTTGTGTCCCATGTCTACATCAAAAGATATAATCAATTATTATTTTTTAATGAAGTAATTAATTTTAGTATTATACAATTATACATACACTGTAATATGCAATAATCATCATCTTCATCATTAACATTTTTCAAGTTAAAATATAACAAATTTATTAATTTATTTACCATTTAAGGTAACATGTTTACTCTATATACTTCAAAATTATGGCCATATATATTTTTTAAGCCTGTTTTTCATTCCTACTTAAAGATCAACAATAATCCCCCATCATGGAGTTATCCCAGCGGCCTTGATAAAACTTCTCCGTCATGGATGTGTTGATTAAAGTGTTCCCCTGCACACCACTCACAGCACCAAAATTATCAGAAAAAAAATGTTAATTTATAACATGAAATTTCAAAGACATTTGACATCCCATATCTTTATAGCATTGTAGTAAAGTTTAGACCAGAGATTCTTAATTGACTTGTGGCCCCTAAGTGGAGTGGGAAAAAAGTGTTGAAAGCAAGAAAAACTATATAAACTCCGTGAACATATATATTACAGTGATTTCATTGTCTAGGGCCGAGGTTACACTTTATGGATAAAAGCGGGCCTTGTCCGAGCAAAAATTGAACACTCATTTGCAACCTTCGACCGACGAGACGAGAGACTCTTCCTGGATTCTTTAAGTAAGATATACTTCTCTGCCGTGATGTCATATTTTTTTATCACAGGCTCTTCAAGACCCCTTTTCTTCATATTTGCCTTAGTCCATTTTATCTTCTTTTTTATAACGGTTAATGCTTTAATTATTTATTTATGATAATGTTTTGTTTCTACTACTTGTTATTTAAATGGTTGGTCGATATAACTTATTTTATTGAAATATTTATTAGCGACAAATTCTTTGTCAGACGTTCATTTATATTATTTTAAGATGGCCCTCAAAAGGGTAAACTTATTTTAAGATGGCCCTCAAAAGGGTAAACCGTTACCTTTTTGTTTTGGGTCTTTAGTTAGGGGCTTCTCCCCTTAAGAGAGGTTGGCTCTTCTGACTAACCTTTGATTGCTCTACGGTTAAACGGGACTTCATCCCATCCCCTTTTTTTAATACAGCTTGAGGATGGCCCTCAAATGGGCGAATTCTGACCATCTTGTTTCGAGTAAAAGTTCTTGCCATGTATGGATTTATTCAGCTTTTCTCCCAGGCCTATAGATTTGATTAGTTTATTAGAATATCCTTATTATCTTTAATATGTTTCATTGCTCTTTGTTGGTTGGTTTTCACCCTCCTGTGAATGTTGTGGGTCTGTATGTCTATTTGGAAATTATTCTTGCCTGTAGTAGTATTTATTTATTTATTTATTTAGCCCCCGTTCAGGTTATACGCTTTGCCTGTAGTAAAATCCTTTTATAGTCTAAGCCACAACCGAGTTTATTTTTGATGAATAAACACGTATATGTTTATTTGGTCTACACTTTATTTATGTCAGTTTGTTGCTTGATAGTAAGCGACGTTAGCGCTGCCAGCTAGCAAGTTAAAATGCCCCCTATGATTATACTTTCTTGGTCATCTTGAATATGGAATATCTGCACAAAAATGTATTAGGCAAAGTGATGTTTAAGAACAGTGGACACTGGGATGGTGGCAAAGCCATTTTAAAAACCCGGTCTCCTAAAGACAAAAATCAAACATCAAACTGCTTAGAACTAATTGATCAAAAATTTGAAATAAATTTAAAATCTTGACGTAGTAAGAAGAATAGTAAATAAATAAAAACTAATTGACACTTAAAAATATGTAAAAGTAGATCAGGCATGTTCATCCTGTGGCCCGCGATTATGTTCTGTGCGGATCACCAGTTCAAATTGAATTTTTTTTTAGCACCGTGTCTTGTACTACACATTCGGTTTGTATGCTTATTTACTAATAAAGAGAATGGCTTTAGGGTAAGGAAAATTATATTTAGAAGAAGTGTACCCAAATTCGCATGGAGGGAGAATGGGATATAAATTTTGAAAAAAAGCACTCTCAGTTCACCTGACCGAGATTCAAACCTTAATTTCCCTGTCATCGGAAGTCTAGTCTACTGCGAGAGTAGTGCGTTAGACCATGTGGCCACTGAAGCAGGCCTTGAAATACTTCAAGTTGCAGAAATAAACAACCAATTAGGCTCTTGTAACTGATGCCAATGCTAGGTAATTTCCATGTAGTTTCAAGAGTCATAAGTACAATGTTACTTGTGTAATGCAAGTATGGGTGGATGGATAGGTGGAAGGATGGATGTGGCTATGGGTGTATACTATATATGGGCATTAAATATTATAAATCTCACATAGGGTACCCAGCCAATTCCTCTATAACTTATGTGCCCTCGGGCCGAGGAAAGGTTGGGCATGCCTGTAGTAAATATTTAATAGTTTAAAAAGTATTAAGGTGATCATATTGAAAACCAATCTTAATATTTTGAGAATTTAATAATACTAGTGTAAGCTTTATCAAAGACATTCAGATACCTTGATCTCCTAGAATATCCGAATTTATCATAACCCAATGGAGCTTGAAGGTTTGCATATTCTTGGCCCCAGCCAAGACGGCATGCTGAACTTTCTGGCATATCCTCAATAGTAGTTTCCCAATACCAACAGCCTCTACTCACAGCTACAATAAAACATAATGTCTGATTTAGCCCCGATTTTAAATAAATTTGAATTACTTTTTTGCATACAATAACCTTTTTAACAAATTGTTTCAGTACTAACATTAGCTGTCCAGTATGGGCCTTTCAGACCAAATTGATCAACTCCATATTTGAAAAAATTAATGATTTTAATAGCCGAGTATGTGATCAAAAAGGAACTTTACAGGAACCAAAACGACTATTTCCATAACTTACTATCCTATTAAGAGGTGGCAGCACTATATAGGGCTTCTAAATGTAGTTATACTCAGATTATGAATATCATTCATTTTCTCTGCTTTTTTTTTTTGTTTGCAGAGTTGATCATTCTGACTTTTGAGAGGCTCATATATGAGTAGTGTGAATTTTATTAGAGCCATTAATTTTTATAGTAGTCAATGTAATCATATTTTATTGAAATGAGGTTGGAGCAAAAAAATATTAACTAAAAAAAATAGAATAAATTCAAAGTTTTAACTATATTGTTTTGTTTCTTTTTCAAATGTGGTATAGGCTATGCTTTAATTGAAAAATGTAATGCAATTTATCATCATACAGTTGAAAGGGAAAGACTCATGGGCTGAAATAATGGCAACATTAATCATATCTATCCTTTATGAATATAATCGGGTATAGTCAAAGGGAATTGAAAAAGTAGAAAATGATCTTTCTTATGCCTGCTCTCATGTCAATACAATTTTGGAAGTTTTAGAACTGCAATTCAGTAATTCTAAAGTAGAATTTATTTAAGACACTGTATGAAACAGCATTGAGACTGGCGTCAGATGTTGGCAGTACTACCACAATGCCCTGAGCAACTGTGTGCCAGGTTCAGAGGAATATTACAGGAGGGCAATATTCACATCATTTTGGTACAATGTAATAGTGCAATTAAAAGAATGCTTCCAAAACCACAGCTAGCTTCTCTCAAACTACCAAAAAGTGATCCCTAAACATCTTGCAGATGATGAAAGTGGCCAAAACTTGCGAGTGTGTGTAGATTTTTACAGAGAACTTCGTCCACATCCTGACACGTTCTTCGCAGAATTTCGATTATGGAATGTAAATGGAGCAATGTAAATCTAAAAGATAGGCCAAGCACTGCAATAGAACATTTTTGCAGTGTAGTTAAACATTTTATCCAAATGTGAGATTACTTCTTTAAATACTGACAACTCCTCTCATCTCTGCTGCTTCCCCTGAAAGGTCATTTTCAACAGTGAAAATATTGAAAACCTATCTGTGCAACACCATGACACAAGATCACCTTACCAGCATTGCCTTTCTCAGTGTTCACAGAGAAATCAAAGCGGAAATAGATGAATTTATCACCAAATTTTCAGTGAGTCAAAGGGGGTAGATTTCATCTTGCGGTGAAAATAAATTTGATTTTTGTTTTATTGATGCAAAGTGTAATGTTTTTGATCTATCACATAAAAATTATAGCAAAATATTAAATATGTAACGTCAAGTAAGATCTTGTATTTATAGTATGTATATTTGTGGTTTTTCCAACACTCATAGTTTTTTCGGTAAAGGTATTTTAAACTAAACATAACAAAAACAAAAAAACACAATCTCAAAATAATTTTCACCATACGCTCATGGAAAGACCTAAGTTTTTTGGAAACCATATTAAACAAATAAGTATAGGTAGACTAAAGAAACACACCCATTATTAATCAGCCAGAGTGTGAATACTTTATAAAAGATGCAATATATATACCAATAACAACAAAAGGAAGGCACGTTTAAAGGTAATGCACCAAAGGAGTGTGTTAACCACAACAGGGCTGCCACTAATTTATAAAATTGAAATTTCCTGACATTTCCAGGTTTTCCAGGCGGGTGGCAGCCCTGCACAATGTGGGATCTAAAAACTTTTAATGTCGATTTATACCATTAGATTTATGTTTATGATATTTTTGAAGAAAATAAATGTTGGGCTCAAATATGATAGCAAATCATGATGAAGTGAACTGAATAGTAACTGAACTGAATGTGGCAGATAACATCCCAAAACAAACTTTGCATAATTGCTCAGCCATATTAGTACTTCGATCAAAAAATGCGAATCAAATTAAATTGACGCAAATGTTGGTTTCTTATTGCCTCCGACATTCCAGCCACATAACCAACAGAACATTTTATTTCTGGTAAATACTTAAGAAAACATATTAAATCACACACGAATTCTATATATCCATCTAACTATCTACCTATATATTCAAGCCTTCATTCTGTTGCATCAATGCAAGTTTTCAGTTATATTTCAAATTCTTCAAGCATATAGTTCTATATGAGAGAAGTGTATTTGTTCCTATTTAGGCCTAACCTAAATATACTTTCAGGTTGACTTACTTCACTATCACTTACTTTACATTATTGTACAGTGTTTCTACACTGTCTGATTATATATTTTAAAGCTATTAGGCAATAATTTATTTTATTAACCAAGTCTATTGATTTAGTTGTTATTTGAACCTTACAAAAGACAACTTTGAATAAGAATTTTTTTTAAATCAAAAAATACTATTTTAGTTTTAATAAAAGAAAAGCAACCTCACCGTGGGTGGCCCGGACCATACAATAGCCTTTTTCCCCAGTCACAGCTAGTCGATCTTCTGATATTTTCAACTGTGGAGCTCGATCATGGAGCGCTAAGAGAGCAGAACTTGGATTTAAAGTTCTGTAGAGCCAACCTGGGATGGGTTTTCCTGCCCAATCACTACTTTCATCAAACTCCTAGAAATAACACAAGGAATAAATAACTCCAATGTTATAACAAATTAAATATCAAAATAAAAGTGTTTATATTTGAGTGATATGATAAACTACAGTAAACCAAGCCAATAAATTAATTCATTATATTTGTTGCCTACTAAAGTTTGATTTTCAACGCCGAGATAAAGTCTGTTTTTAGTATTCACTTTAATTATCTCTTATGATTTTGTATTTCTATTCATTATCTGTGTTTGACATTTTCTGTTCTGAGCCAAAGTTCTATGAAAATACTATCAGATTATCAATAGATCATAACTGTCTGTGTCTAGTGAATAAATGGTTCACCCGATATTTATTGCATAAACACATCAATTTGATATAAAAATCCTATGGCAGAGGGTTTTTTTTTTTGGGGTGGGGGGGGGGAGGAATTTAAGTACTGAAACTCTTTTGCTCTAATGGACAAACATGTGGAGACATTTTTCCGCTTTAGTTACAAGCACAGCTTTCACCCTTCCTCTCAAACTTACAATTTGATCTGTATGACTAATCAGTGCACATGCTTACTACTACTCTAATTCCTTGACTAGCTATTCTTAAATGTTTTAGAACATAGTTATGTGCATATTTCTGGCTTTTTGTATATTTTTAACTGTAGGTTATATTTTTCAAAACAAGTAAAATATATTCATGTTTCATTATGAATATCAGTATAAATATGCAGCGATCTAAGTAGATAGGTAAATAAAATGTATGTGATAGGAGTATCTTTAAGAGATAAAGAGGGTCAGTAGGGATTCAAAAGACAATAGGTGATTAAATGAAGTGGATGATAGCCACTAGCAGTCTTCATTGTAGGAATCAGAAAATCAATGAGGTCAGAGGCCTGGTAATAGTAGTGTCTAGATAGGTCAGGTGAAAGACTGGATGTAGTAGATGCTCCCCAATAGCATCAAAACGGAGAGAATAAAAAGAGGCTGGTGAAGGTGGTACCTGCTAGCATCAGTCAATGGAGACAAAATTAGTGATAATGGTTACCAGGCTAGCCACTCAAACCCTGGAATAAAGTTCCAGCATAATTATGGGTTTCCCTGATAAACAAATAGTAACTTTTTCAATTTTTCAAAAGGCTCATCATCTGGCCATTAAAATGTAAACAAATTATTCCGAATGAAAATGTTTTGTAAAATTTGCCCTGAACGTGCTGCCAAATTTTAGAACTTAAGCAAGTATTATTAATAAATGCTTATATCCAATACCTAGGATAGTGAATTATTTCAGTCTTATAGATTTAAACACCCTACAGCCTCAAATCCTGTTTTTAAAAAATTTAAATTACTTCAAGATGCCTTTTTGTTAAAAAAAAAAAAAGTCAACAAAAGTAGGACCCCTCTCCTGTTCCCTCATAAAAATAATATTCAAGGTACAGCCTTAGAAATCCTCTACATCCTTGATACCCACCTCGGTGACGTAGTTGGCTAACACGTTAGTTTCGTGTTGAGCTAGACTGCCAAGAACGAGGAGATCGATGTTTGAATCTCGGTCGGGTGAACTGGGGGGGTGGTTTTACCTAAATGGTTTTACACTCTCCACGCAAATGCAGGTTCACTTCCTTTAAGTTCAACCTTCTCAATTCCTAACCCATTAGCGTAATTAGTACTTAAACGAGTATAGCCCGAAAGGGTAGTAATACGGAGTGAAAAATAAAATTAAAATACATCCTTGATGCAATTTTTATGGCCTGTATCACTAAGTCTATATTCCATAAAGTATTGTCAATGTTGGTGAAGTAAGAACAATTATGGACATTGTGGGGACATGCACCATAGGGTTCAGGCCACAGAGTCAAAAGTATTTTCCAGCCCCCCAACCTCCTGAGCCTGCGGCACCAGAACTATTCTGTCTCGACGCTCCCTTTAAAGTCTCACCACTAAGAAATTATTTTAAAGTATGAAATTTGGTTTCTTGAGATATGACTAGTCTACCACGGCAATGACTTAACTTATCCTGAAGCAGAAGTCACAGGAATACCCCTAGTTATATAATGCAATGAGCCTTCAACATCACTAGATGTCATGATCTATAGTTTGAAATGGGCTTAAGATAAAAACTTACAAATAAATGGAGATGAATGAAACAAAATTGTTTATTACCTTGCCAATAATAACACCTATGTAAATGGTGGAACTGCAATAGACCAAATTTTTTTATTCTAGAGGTTCACTGGCTAATACTTAACATGGTGGAACTGTTGCATGGTGTCAATGTGGAGGTCTGGCTGTCATCAAAATTGAGCACAGTGGAGTGTTGACAAAAGAGACTGTCTCTAAACTTTGGACCCAGTTGCCTTGGAGATAAATGACCCCAGACTTTCAATTTTTTTTAGCACCGTGTCTTATTACCCGTTCGGGTATCTGCTTATGTACTAATTACGCTATTGATTTTAGGGATTAAGGTTATAATTAGAATAAGTGTACTCACATTTGCGTAGAGAGAGTGGAAACCCCAGTTTGGAAAAACCACCCTCAGTATACCTGACCGAGATTCAAACCTCAATCTCCCCGTCATCGGCAGTCTAGTCTACTGCAAGAGTAACGTGTTAGACCACGCAGCCACTGAAGTGGGTATTTTCAATGTTAATAACATCTGTCATCACTAGTGATGTGACTGTATTTGATAAATTTAGTGAGGAGCAAACACAGTTCTTTCAATTATCTTTTAAGTAGATTTAGAGGCACATTAACACATAATGTATAAGTCAGAAATATTTAAAAGACAAACACTAATTAAAGATAATATATAAAAGAGTAAATGTTAAAAGTTGAGAAAAAATGGACATAAAAAATTATACAATTTACCAAATAAAGGAATTTAAAATAAAAATGAGAAAAACAAAGTGTGAAAAATAAAAAATTATGAGTTTAAAAAGATTCGCCTAACTAATAAAACTAAATATTTGAAAGAGTGATATCATCTAAAATAGCAGTAATGTCAATCTTAAGACTCTGTTTCACGATACGATGAACACAAAGTTGAAGTCTATGAAGAAAAAAATATCATCTCGGGGGGTGGAGCCTAAATTGAGTAAACTGCTAGGGAAGGAGTAGAAGCTGTTTAGGTGGGGATCCTTGAGTGTCAATCATTCCCTAAATCTCATCCTTTGTACAAGTGAGGTGAGGAAGGTAGCCAGCCAGGTATTTATGAGTCATTATCTCCCCCAAGTAAAGGAAGAAAAGA
>CABFWB010003239.1:55209-76047 GCA_902151455.1 Timema bartmani | reverse complement strand
ACACTCTGGAATACGAAGGAACAATGGTTAGCGCATTTTGACAAGCATCGGGAAGGTCCGTGGCTTTTCGAGAACCTTCTAAAAGAGAATATCTTCACTGCGCAAGTCCAGCCCACACGCGGTCTTGGCTAAACTGCTGTCCAGCCCACTAGGCTAGTGTTCTTTTCTCTTGGGTCAAAGAAGGTGTGTCTAGCTGATCTTACGTCGTTCTTCCACGCAGCCTTCGACCACAGACAAACGGGGTAAGCTTCACCCTTTGATATTGGTGTTGTGTGTTTAGTGAACCATCCGATGCTACATGCCTAGTCCCATTAACTGTAATAATGTATTTCCTTCATGGATTTCACACTTCCCCAAAAATTCACTCACCTAAATTTGACACTTTCATCCTCCTAACATTAAACATGTCCAGCGCACCCCCCACCAGACAAAGTAATGCCAACTTAACTTTGTCATCCTCCCTACTTCTTTTTGCCATGTTCCAAACTCTTTTATCTACAATGGCACAAACTAATCACATCCGCCCTGCAAACTCACAAATCAATAATGAACGGCGTCCATTTTGGTGCTGTTCTCACGTTCTATCTAGTGTAATCGCACCTGTTGAGTGCCGATCGCGAGCATATGCAAATGTTACCAAATAAATGTGCTTGTGTTCTCTCTGGTGTAACTCTAGCTTTAAAGAAATTGCAATTTTATATGACTGAAAGGATGTGGCTTAGGTTAAAAGGTGTTTGAAGAAAACCTATCAAGGACAGATGTTTAATGTGGAACCATGACAATCCTGTAATGTTGGCCTGGTAGAATATACAAGACCATTGCCTCAGACTCTTTAGCGAAAACTAATACTGGAAGAATGCTGAAGATACTGGACATGTATTACTGCACACTCATGGTGTCCATCATCATTAGACCAACAATCTTGTGATTGGTTTGCTGCAGCTCTTCACTTTTGCCTATCTTGTGCCAAATTTTTCACATCTTTGTACCTTCTGC
The DNA here is from genome assembly GCA_902151455.1 of Timema bartmani. NCBI lineage: Eukaryota > Metazoa > Arthropoda > Insecta > Phasmatodea > Timematidae > Timema > Timema bartmani. Next base: position 75,051 of record CABFWB010003239.1, on the reverse strand, counting down.
CAACATTTTTCGCTACCTGATTCATGTACTCCAGTTTTGGTTTCTCTCTTAAATTTCTTACGTCCACACCTCCTTCTATAATTATCTTTGTCACCCTCCTTGGTGGCATAGTTGGCTAAAGTGTTGGTTTCGTGTTAGCTAGACTGTTGAGGATGGGGAGATCAAGGTTCAGATCTTGGTTGGGTGAACTGGGGGTGGTTTTCCCTAAATGGTCTTCCACTCTCCCTCCATGAAAATGCGGGTTCACTTCCTCATATTCAACCCTCCCAGTTCCTAAACCATTAGCGTAATTAGTAATTAAGCGTATAACCCGAATGGGTAGTAAGACAGCTAAATCAAAAATATATATCTTTGTCAAACTATCATGTTTCAGTATATGACCTACCACATTAACTCTTCTTTTATGTAGGCTCATACTTTTACAAAATTTCCTTTCTTCATTTGCTTTTCTTAGCACTTCTCTTTTTGATACCATCGGGGGGGTGGTGGTGGGGGATTATACTTTAATTTTGTGAATAAAAAAAACCTCAGTATAAGAGAGGCTCAATTTTGTCATCTATCGAGAATTTAAAGGTGAGGGCCACTCTAAATAGCTTCTAGGGGAAACAACTTCCAAAATTTTATGGAGCGTGACTGTTCCAAATATCTTTGAGAGAAGTCTAATTTTAAAAATGTTTCTAAACAAGGACTTTTAAAAATATTTTCTAGAGTCATTACACTTTCAAACCGTTTCCGGAGCTGAGTCCTCGGACCCCCTTTGACTTGTCACCACTGATTTAACCACATATTGTATAGCTAGGCCTACTACTGTTTAACTTGCCTACTCTCTACTCGTGGCTGAGAACACATCACCACTGGCTTAATTACTTTCTGACCCTGACCTTAAAAAAAGTTAATTGAGAATGTAGAGTATTTCCATGCTTGGGACTTTTTTATGGGTAATGGGGCAGGGGTCGTATCTGTGTTGGCTTGTGGTTAAGTCTTCCTATAGAAGATGGTTTTTGATCTATTTTTTTACAAAGACTAATCTTGAGTTAATTAAAGGGTTTTAAGACATAACTGAAGTTGTAGCTGGTATGAATTGTGTAGGACTCTAATAGTCTACTAACGTAGGCAATGAGTAGATATACATACTAAGAATACTTGTTCAAATACCAAAATTTGGTGGTGTTCAACACATATAATGCAAAAGTTTTCATTCAGAATAATCATTATCATCATCACCTTTCTTCAGCCTGTGGCCGGACCAATCTAGTAAAGTGCCTCCATCTTCCTCTATCCTTCCACCATTCTTCCTCCTTTAATTTCTCCCGTTCTTATCCTCTAACTTGAACACTTTCTGTTATCTGCTCCTCCCATATATTTCTTGACATCCTCTCTTTTTCCATCCTCATTACATGCCCATACCATCTCAGTCTTGCTTACTCTACTATCTCATATACTTCCTGTACCCCCACTCTTTCCCGGATGACTTAATTCTTAATCTTCTTTCTCCTATGACAGCTAACTTGCTCCTCACAAACTTCATTCCCATAGCTTCCACTTTCCTAGTCTCTCCTACATTCAATGCCCACGTTTCTGCTGCATATGTGACAACGGGTACAAAGTACTCCTTGTAAAACACTTCCTTACACTTCAAGGGCACTTATCTTCTCCAATGCAGTTCTCTTACTCACCTATAGAACATTTCTCCCTACTGTCGTCTTCTCATTAAATTCTCTCTACTTCCACTTTTCTCCTCACTCATGCTTCCAAAATATTTTGTGTTCTTTACTTTTCTCAGCTATACTCCATCCAACCTTATAGCTTTATTAGGCCTTATACTCTTCCTTGTCATTCATCACTTCACACTTTTCCATGCTAAATTTCATGCCACATTCTTTCACTTCCTCATTCCATTCTTGTAGTTGATCCTGTACTTCCTTTTCCTTCTTCCCCCATTCCATCAAGTCATCAGCAAACATCATGACTTTCATTCTCTCCTCCTCAAGTTTTACTACCACTTTATTCATGACCATTTCCATTACAGAGAATATTGGTGAAAGGGCACTCCCCTGATTCACTCAATTTTTTATTTGGAACCACCACGTCATGCCATTCTCCGTCTTAACACAACTCTCGATATCCTCATACATGCTTTTCACTCTCGTTACAACTCCTCTTTCTACTTCAGCCTCATACATCGCTTTACAAACTTTATTTCTATACACGCTAACCATGTCTTGCCCATATTCATAACTTCACACCATCACCTGTCATATGGCAAATATTATGTCTAGTGTAGACCTCTGTTCCCTAAATTCATGTTGTTCCTCTCACCACCTTCCTTTTGTTTTATTTCTTATTCTCTTTTCCAGTATCTTCTCATATATTTTTGTACATTGGCACATCAACTTTATTCTCCTATAATTTGTACACCTCTTCCTGTCTCCTTTCATGAAAATAGGTATTATAACTCCCTTTTTTACAGTCTTCCAGTACCTTGTTCTCCTTCCAAACCACTCTCAGCACCCTGTTTAACCATTGTATACCTACTTCTCCTGCTGCTCTTATAATTTCCACACTCAGTTCGTCTTCATCCAGTGCTTTCCCTTGTTTCATTCTCATTAATGTGTCCTCCACCTCTTTCCATATTGGACTTCTTTCCTTCTCCTCTGCTATTTCTCCCTGCTCCTCTATTTCACTCTCATCCCTTTCCTTCCCGGGTTGAACATTTTCTCAAAATATCACTCCCACTGTTCCTTTTCTTCCTCTCCTGTCTTCATCATTCTTCTTTCTTCATCTTTCATTCTAACTTCTTGTCTTTTCCCTTTCCTCCTGTTTCTTACTTTGTTATATAACAACTTCTTACTTCCTTCCACGTCTTGTTCCAGCAATTCCGTCCATTTTTGCATCTAATCCTCCCTGGCTTCATTCAGAATTATTTGTTCTAAGTATCATAAGCGGAAGAAAAGCCTTTTAAAAATTCGGGAAAATTATTTTTTTAGCAAGAAAATTGGAAATTATGTTGGGATTTTACTCTAGAGATTGAGTGGCCACCCTGAGAATGTAACTTTATTGATGTTAGATGGTATGAACATACTGCCATTTAACACACTCATGAGCACATCACACAATGTGAAAAGGTGTGTGAACTTATATAAGCCTGATGCATTCTCACTACTCAGTGTTAGAGAATCTTTATTCTTGATTCATTTACCGTATTCAAATGGTTGTTTCTCATCTTGGTATACAGTAGAGACCCTCCCATATCAAGCCTCTTTTTCCTTTCCACATTCAACCGTCCCGCTCCGGTTCTTGTCTGTAAGTTACAGAATTTTTTCACCCGCAATAAATTTTTGTTTTCTGATCAAATATTTTGTTTTGTGTTGTCTTAGCTAAATTGTAAACTGTATGCATAAGATAAACATTTAAATATTTTTTACAAAATCATTTTATTTCATGTTTTTACTTACTTTTTTTTGCTTTTCTTACTATCCGACCTGTCTTGTGTTCTGACCATGTCCCAGTCCCATGAGTGACAGATAATCGAAGGCTCACTTTACCAAGGGAAAATCTCATACAAATGTAACTTTTTATTCCTTAAACTAATATATCACGGTTTGTGTTGCAGGACTGACAATCTGGGAAATGGTGGTAGTGAGACAGAGACTCTTCAAGAGCCTGCACCCCTCAAAATAAAGCCCACTGAATCTCCACTGAAAACCCTCGTCAAGCATGACGTGAGTTTATTGGAAAAAACAAACCTGTTATTTAATACCTGGATATATTAGATACAAATGGGTTTGTTGTACTAAAATCCACTATCCAACTAGAATTACGATGCATTGCAATGCACACCCCGTAGGTGCTAGAGGGTGCTGTTGGTACATAAATGAAAGGCAGAAAGTGTGAACAACATTGCATGCCTGACAGCGTCGACACATTGATTGCCATACATTTTCAAAGATTTCTCAGTCTCATATTATAGATGCGTGTCAGCCATATCAGAATTAGTGAAATGCTCTGTGCTACATGTACAAAGTTTGCGTTATGAATGACAATAACAAAAAATAGCCATTTGATGTGCCGCCCAACAGCTCCCTTTAGCACCCTCGGCAGATATACATTCTTTATTGAAAAAGGTTTGTTTTAGGGTTTCCTATCTCTCGTTAAAGTTCTCTTTGTAAAAGAGCTTAGAGTCAACTAATTTACAAAATCTATAGTGCATGAATTATCACATTTCTGACTACAAAATGTCTTAAATATTTGGTACATTTTCTAATCTTAGATACAATCATAGTTTAAGTGAAATTTACATTATTAATAAAAATAAATAAAACAAATTTTAATATTTTTGTTTTATTTATTTACTTTTATCACTATCAATAGTTAAATTGGCTACTCTTTATGTTTTACATTCAAACATTGATGTCTTCATCAAATTATGGAGGATGCCTTCAATTACCTTCTAGTAGCTAATCTACTTGGGGTGCAGTATTTATAACAAAGCTTTTGGTTGGTTTATGTTGAAGATAAGATTACAAAACAGATAAATGACACACTCATGAAACTTTCTCATGTAAAATAAAGAATAATTGCTCAAGAAACAAGATTGGGGCGCCCCAGCTATCATCTCATCACTCCAGGTACTCTGTGACCATTTGCAGAGGTAGGCTCATAGTAAATTAATTGTTTCTCGTGTTTGATAATTTCAAGCTTGTGTGAATAATCTCGCCTGTTAATACCGCACAAGCTGGATACTTGTGTTTTTCAAACAACGATTCCAACAAATCAAAAAAAGAATCTACATTTGCCTTATTGAACCCCTTTGTCCTTGCAAAAGAAGTTCCAGTTGGTTTTATGAGATATATATTTTGGTGTTTCTGTTCAGAAAATGGATTTGGCAGATTGTTTGACCTTGCTAACTGACATGTAAGTAGTTTTATGTCTCCTCTAGTCAATCCAAACAATTTTACTTTCATAGTCTTAATGTACTCAACTACTTTACATTCTAGCTCACTTGACAACACAGGTGGACGTCCAAATTTAGTGGAAATGGCTGCTGCAGGGATTGCATCTTTTTTTTAAAGGCGAAATAGGGTCATCCTTGGAACACCGTAGGTGTCTGCTGCCACCTTGAACCCCATGGATCCACTTTTGACAACTTCATTGGCATTCTTCATGTCTTCAGGGCTCCGCTTTTCAATTATTATTTTTTTAAGTTCACACTATCCTGAAGTAAAAAAATAATATAAAAATACCTTGAACACATTTTTACTTATAATTACAGTGAATATATTAAAAAAAACAATATTTTAATGATTTAGAAAAATATTTTTGCTGCATTAAAAAAGTATTTTAATCATGGAATACTATTCCAGTTTTGGAACAGCAGCCTCTTCCATTTTAGGGTGCTTGCCATATTTAAATATGACCTAGCCTAGCTCACGTTGTGTCTATCTTAAAAACATTCATGATATACAGTTATAAAGCCCATTTTTATATATTTAAACAACTAACATAGTAACATGCTGTATTTATTTGACTATTGAAAATAATTAATATATTACTAACCTTCAAAAAAGTAATAGGCAGCGCTTACATTCCAAACAAGTGTGAAGCATAGGAAGATTGGCCGGAATCACTGACCTTCACATGCCAGACTAAAGGACAGCCACCCTTTAAATTCCATCTATCTCCTTCACGCCACCAACCTTAGTTTTATAGATACACTCTTATTCCATATTAAGGCACTATGCCATATATGACGTACTACTTCTACTTATTGAAAATTAGTATTCCACACAATATGCCCAGGGGGTGTCGGGTGTCAGCCCCAAGAGGTATGGACTCTACACTAGTAAAAAGGAGGGAGAAGACTTCAAGTCCTTCTGCTGGGAAATTTTTGAATTTTTATGTTATAAAAACATAATACATAAAATTATTAAGCACTATGCATCCAGCAAATTTTATTCACACTCTTAGATTTATAAGTAAATTTTTTGGAATAATGTAGTATGTCATCGCAGCGAAATGATCTAAAAGAAACACTTCCAAAATGTATCTGCAAAACCTTAAAAACAACATGCATGTGCCATAATGTTCACTGTCGGCAGAACACTACTCTACTGGCTCATTTTCGAGTGCCTAAGTGATGGTTTACGATTATAATAAATAACCATTAGGCTTGAAATTCATTTAAAACTAAAACCCTGAAACAGAATTAGACTAACACAATACAAGATCATTTAAAAACAATTTTGTTTTATTGTAGAACACGAAAGAAACATTGTTTGGTTTAACAGCAAATTAACTTAAGGACAGTGTCAAATTACAACCTTAATTTAATCTGAATTCCAATCGACGAGGTGATTTTGCCAGTTCATCTAGAACTTTGTCTGGAGAGATGCTTATTTCTCGATGCATATTTAACATTGCTAGGCCATTCAGCCTTTGCTGCCTTGTTGTATTTATCAAGTAAGTTTTTAATCTCCTAAGATTTGAAACAATCTTTCACTGGTGCATGTTGACACTGGAAAGGTTACTAAGATTTTCAACAAAATACTGATCAATGGCAATATTTCTTCATTGCAGGCAACATAGCCTTTCTTGAACTTATTTTTAATTCATTCACTCTTTCGTGCCACATGTAAAGTTCACCAATTGCTGCCATATTGCTACACTGCAAATCTTGCCCGTAATAAACAACCAGCTTTTTCATCTGTTCCTTCTCTACTTCAATGATAACCGATTCCTCTTTTGGCATCAGGCACATAAAACTGCCAAGCACTTCTTGGTGGTTCAAGAAACAAGTTTTTAATTGACTCGTAAAATGGTCCAAAGACAGAAAAAAAAATTGCACCTCTAAAGTAAGCCTCATCAGAGTCTACTTTTACATTACACCTCTGTGTTTTAAATATGCAATTTGTATGGCACACTGAAGTTGAACTACTGATGATAATGTGTTGGTATCTTCCCAAATTATTTATTTCTTTACCCTATTAAAACACTGAACAATTCAAAATGCTGCATTATATTATGAACAATTTGAGTGGTTATTAATAACAGGCAGGTTTAAAAAAATTTTATATGTTTGTTTTATTTTTTCAAATCAATGGGGGAGGGGGGGGGTTAAACCCCCAAATCCCCCTTCCTCACCTGGTTACATCAGCTGTCTCACACAGACAACTACTACAGTGGAATCTTGATAGTTCGAACTTCTAGGGACCACGAAAACATTCAAACTATCCAAAAATTCGAATTAAATAAGTTTTTTGAAAGGAATTGAAAAGAAACGCAGTTAAGCTTGCAACCAAGCTCAAAAACCTTATTTAACATATTTGGACATAATCTATTCACACTTTCTTTAAAAAGTCAGATACTAAAATCTCTTTTCCTGATTTAAGTCACTCATTCATAGTGTATGATTATAATTGATTTATTGACTAGAAAATTGAATCACTTACATTGTCGCGACTTTAAAAAAAAAGCCTGATTTCTTGGATATGGTCCATGGCTTCTGCCGCATTCAGAATAGGCCTTTACTGAACTACTGAAGAATTGTCCTCTTCATCACCAAATGCTCCATCCTCAGCTTGGATGTTTTTGTTGAAAACTTCGGCAACGATGTCTGCATCAGTAACTTCACCACACACTGCCACATCTTAATCCATGATGATGAAGTCCACATAGCAGACAGCAGGATCAGGAGTAACTTCCTCCCAGTTGTCAATAGCTGGCGCAGCTTCAATCACAGTTTCTCCACCATTTTCTCTCTTGATAAAGCCAGTTTTTTTAAAACAGTTCTTAATGGTCTCAACTTTCACTTGGTCCCACGCTTGCTTACACATTCTTGAGGTTGAAGAACGTCACGTGAAATTAGTAGACAAATCTCCAGCAGGAATTTTTTTCAACCAACAATCGTCTGTAGAGATGTTTTAAGTTCTTAATTATTATTCCTTGGTCCATAGGTTTAATAACCGATGTCATATTTGGCGGGAAAAAAATAACCTTTGCATTTTCCAAAAGGGGAACTCTGTTATAAGCAGTACAATTGTCAATGAATAAAGGATTGTCTGATTTTGTTTGCCAAATTATTTATTGATTTTTAAAATCCAATTTTCAAACAGATCACCTGTCATCAATGCTTTTCTATTTGACTCGTATTCCACTGGCTTCAATTTTACATTTTTGAAGCAACGTGGGTTAGCCAATTTTCCAATCATTAACAACAGCAGCTTTTCAGAACCATCCATATTTGCTCCAACTAACAGTGTTATTTGATCTTTACTAAGCTTTCCTCCACTGCACAGTTCACCTTTAAATGCAAGAGTTTTGTCAGGAGTACACTTGTAAAAAAAATCTCGTCTCATCAATGTGAAAAATATTTTTCGGTTCTATGTCCTGGATCATTTCTTTCAAATCTTCCTTCCATTTATCGGTTGAACGCACATCAACAGCAGCACTTTCCGTTTCATTGTTTGAATCCATCTAGCCACCCTGCACTCACTTTGAAATCTGTTTTTCCTAATTCAGATGCGAAATGTTCACCCTAAATGCTCTAAGAAGAGGGCCATTCACTGGGACTTTCTTGTCTCGCGCGTGTTTGAACCACTTTAGTTCACATTTGTCCACTTATGGGTTTTCCAGTCCTCTTTTCTTATCTTGTCCACTCTCATTTTCATTGCTCAAAAATTTTTGTTTGTTTTTCAAAGATGTTGAAAGTGTGTTAGAGGGAATTCCGAAGGCCTTTGCAATTTCTGATTTCTTTTTAAGTCCCTTTTACACTTCCTTAATCACAGCTACTTTTTCGGCCAAAGTTTATAGGACTGTGGCTTGGACAATGACATCACGTATTTGACCTTGACTAACAGAGTACACAACTGTACGTATAAACAAAGATGTATGGGTGAGGGAGGGGGAGGGAGGGGCATGAAGAAGGGTACTGACTGCATTCCAACGTCGCCTCCCCTGTTTCCAAAAATAGAATTATTATTTTTTAATTTTTAGCACCGCGTCTTACTACCCGTTCAGGCTATACACATCTAATAATAGAACAACACAGCGCTGCGACTAGAAGTAGAAAAATAATACTGCACAGTACATTACAACTTATGAAAAGTTTGAATTAACCAAAACAAATTTCAAACTATCCATGATTTTTTAACATTGTTTTAATACAAAATTCACGGGACCGAATTAAAGACTATTTCGAATTAAGGAAATTTGAATTAGTCAGGTTCCACTCTGCTCTATGACAGCATCCTATGCAGGGGTTGTGGACTATATTATATCTTGTTCCATGTTTCGACAGGAGGAAGCATTGAGCTGTTACTGCAGTGCCTCTCATACAGACAACAACTACTCCACAGATGAACATGACAGCATCCTATGCAGCGGTAGTGGACTACATCTTAGTGACAGTGGAGCAGATCTCTCTGAACATGGTGGTACTGGAAGAGAGGCAGAATGGGAACACTTTTGGGCGTCCAATGGAGAGAGACTTATATGGGAGTCCTGGATAGGCAAGTATGGCCAGTATATCAATCCAGACTACCTGGCACAGACTGAAGTTGGAGCAACCAGAAGTGACCAACAACCACAGATAAACTGTGTACAGCCTTATGAACAATTCACATCTGACATAGTTAATTCACAAGAAGAACTTCTTAAACTGAATGATGTTGCTTCAGAGGAACTTGCTCAAATGAATTATAAGTCAAATATTGATAGCCTTCCCAATGTTCAAAAACAACCTGCATTTCCTAAAGAAGTAACTAACTTACCTTGTATTCCTGACCTACTTATTGATAATTCAGACAGAAAAACGGAAATGTGTCCAGATACAAATGCCCTTCCAAAAGTTGATATTTTAGGAACTGTGAACGATAGTTCTGTGGTTTGCAATGTCCAGGCTAGGAACTCTAGTGCTTTAGACACGATTACTAAGAGCAGTCCTCTGTATCTGTCTTGTTTCGAAACCTCCCCAGTAGATAGTGAGCAAGAATGTTTAATAAATAGCGAGTCTAGTTCTAGCGGACAGTTAAGTCCGGCAAGCTCACAGGCGTCCTCCCAAAATAGTGTCGGGGACTTCTTTGTTGCTCGGAGCAGATGTGATTCCAACACTGGCAGTATAGCCAACACCACTGTCACTACAGACTCCATGACAAATGTTACTAGAATCACTGTTTCATCCTTAGATCTCAGCTGTGACACAGACTCAATGAACAGTGTGGGATTACTTTCTGCATCAGAAGGAACATCAGACGGCAGTGTGGAGAGTGGCTGTGAAGCTGTAGACACAATTGAATTAGATATCTACTGGCAAGATTTGTGGAAGAAACATTTCCAAGAACAGTATCATGAACACTACTACGCGTTTCTTGCACAGGTAGATGGGCCAAAAGCTAAAACTCTTCAATCTAAAACAAAAGACACTTCTGAAGTACATGTTAAAGAATGTTCAACAGAAGATTACAATCATTTTCCAAATATAACTTCTTCTAACGATGATGCACAAGGTAGTGAAGATACAGACTCGTGTACATATTATGATGGTTTTAAAAAAACTGACATAAAAAGTTTGTGTGGTCAAAATTCACAGGTGTTTAATGGAAACAGTGAAAACACATGTTTTCAAACACTAGACTTAACTGGAAGTTATTCTAAAGAATCAAATTCACCTAATATTAAGTCAAATGTTAATAATTTAACCCAAGAAGATCTGAACAGAGATAAATTTGCTGACTCTAAAATTAATTTTAGTGATAATCCTCTTCAAGGGCAACAACTTAGTAAGCGTGAACATGTAATTCAAAATACCCTAAAGGAAAATTGTTTTGTTTTTACTAGCAATCAACCACAAATGCTTAATGGTGTCGTAGAACAAGATGTTAAAATACCATCCAAAATAGAGGAAAGTTTCCATCTCGCTATATCAGACATTGCCGTTAGTAAATCTGAAAATTTTTTAAAACAAAATGTTAGTTCTGTTGAAAACTCCCCAGTTTCATCTAATTTTAACTTCGGATCGAAGGAAGGATTGGTGATTCCAAGCACAATCTCTGCAAATGTATCTGAGGGCATACAGGAACAGGTGGAAACTCATGTAGCTCTCCTTAGCCCTATAGATAAAAATAAACGAAAGTCTACATCAAAACAAAGGTAAGAACCATATACTTTATTGTTCAACACAGCTTAGTAGCTGTTTTTAACTCTTACACTTTATTCAAACTGCTCGGAAATAGTCAGGATAACTATTTTGTTATGTGTGTAAGGGTTTTAAAAATTAGGATTTTAATTTAGTTATATTTTTATCTTTTGTCATAATAAATCAATCTCAAAGGGGAAAAATCAAATAAAGTCTACAACATCTTTTTTAATCATGTAATCATAGTGTAAAGGTCAGTCAGTATCTAATAAAAGGTGGATAGTTACTTCATGAGTCCTTTGGATAATTCCATGAAAAATCACCCAGGGGGTTGTTGCTGACCCATTTTTAAAAAGATTTCAAATTTTTACATGTGGTAAGTTGATACTAAAAAACAAATCCAAAAGATTTTTTTTACTGCCGCCATATTGGATTTACACACAAATATGGCCACTACCCTGTGGTAAAATCAACTATTTCAGGCATTTGCAAATATTTTAATAACTAAGTATCCATTAAAGATATAAAGTTCTATATGGTGTCGTTGGAAAGAGGACACTATGAGCTTTCTAGAATTTGACTGAAAAGAGAATATAATTTTATTTTTATGTCTTATATTATAATACTAATATTTAGCTTAACTCAGCATTTTTTTTTTCCGTTTTCAGACCTTCCTACTTTCTTTTCAAACTGAAAAAATATAGAAATTTTGAGAGGGGCAAGTTTACATGGAGTACTTTCCAGTGATATCTAGTCAAACCTTTCCACTCACTTCCTTCTTGGTGAAAAAGTCCCTTCAAGTTGAAGTTTTTGAGAAAAAAAAATCAATTTTTTGAGAAGCAATTAGAAAAAAAGGGGGCAAGTGTAAAAAATTTGAAATTTGATCAAATCTTTACATTATAACCCTAAACACACCATTGAAATCCCTGTGTTTTTTGTATTGGTTTGGTTTCTGTAACTGACCAAAGACGTCAAAAAATTGTGATTTTTGTGAGCTGTAATATTTATTGAATTGTGATATTTATTAGGCCATATTACCCGCCTTGGTTTCATAGTTGGCTAACGCGCTAGTTTCATGTTCAGCTAGACTTCTGAGGACAGGAAACTCGAGGTTCGAATCTCAGTTGGGTGAACTGGGGGTGGTTTTCCCTAAAGGGTTTTCCACTCTCCCTCCACACAAATGCAGGTTCACTTCTTTTAAATTCGACCTTCCTAATTCCTAACTCATTAGTGTAATTAGTACTTAAGCATATAACCCGAACGGGTAGTAAGACATGGTGCTAAATAAATACAGTCAACTCTCGATTCTACGACCCCGGGAATAACGTCCCTCTCGAAGTAACGACCCTTTTTTGGGGAACCGTGAAAAATGTGAATAAAAAAAGGTCGAAAATTTTAAGGAAATCGGCCGTAAAATGTGTTTGTTGCACTTACGATTATTTTTGTAAGTGCTGTATTACTAGTAACTGGGGTAGGTCAGGTATAAAAATAGACACCACCCTATCAATGACAGCCAATAGCACTTGACTCTGTCCACCCCATCCCACAAGCAACACAATGTTTCCCCGTGCGTGACTGCTGCTACATCACGCGCCAGGCTTGTTTTTGCCGTTGTTATTTAGATTCTCGATTTGGTTACGTTTTTTGTTTGATTTTGTGAACTATTTTGGACAACCCAAGCTATTTTCTTTTATTTGATACGAACTTATAATTTCGACGAAATGAGGGGAAAGAGAACCTTCTTGACGCTCATGAAGAAGTACGAGATAATCCAGGAAGTGGATGAGAGGAAGATTACAAAGATGGCGACTACGCGGTGGCATGACATTCCGAAGTTGACACTTTTCACGATTCTCAAAATGAGACAAGAAATTGTGAATGTAGTGCAGAAGGAAGGCCACAATGTAAAGGCCAAAAATTTGAAGGGTGCGACGCACACGAATCTGAAGCAAGCTATGCTGGAGTGGTTCAGCCAGCATTGAGCGCAAAACGTGCCTATAAACGAACCGATGATGTAGAAAAAGGTCGATGAATTTTTCGCCCCTCGTGATCGGTAAGTTCAAGAAACTCCGGGGTTTCAAGGGCAACATCTCGACAAACTCAGGAACATCGATGTTTCTGTCAAAGATCACCACCAGAATGCTTCAGCCCCTGGACCAGGGGATAATCCAGCAATTTAAGGTGAAGTTCCGCGAGATGCTTGTTTGGAATATGGTGTGGAATCTCGACATGGGCAAGGAGGTCAAAAAGTGGGATGTGTTCAGGGCCATGGAGGGAATCGTCACCAGTTGGAGGCCTGTGAGACCGGTGGTAGTCACCAACTGCTTACGACACGGCCACTTTGTCCTACCAGTCAACGAAGGGACTGCAGTCTATGTGCTATCCATCCACCACTGCTAGCGCCGAAGACCCAGACGATTACCAGTGGACGCCAATTCTCAACCAGGCCCCTACACGAAACCGCAGCTTGGCTCATCAACAGCACCCTCGTCTGCCCCCCTGACTTTCACTCGGCCGTGTGACAAGGAAACGTGGCAGAGATTAGCCCCAGACTGCACGTATGAGGAGTACATAGCAGCAGACGATGACATCACAGTTTGGGGCACCCTCGACAACGCCGATATAATCAGGGAGCAGCAGGAGTCCAGCAATGAAGAGGGGGAGGAAGAAATGGAAGAAGAGCCTGAAGACATCCCCACAACGAAAGATGTTCTGAAAGCGTGGACATCTACTCAAGAGCACTTAAGCGCCAGGGCGCTAGCGAATAGCTGTAGTTCCAGTTCTATAATGTGAAAGACTTCGTCGAACAAACTGACGCTAAGAAGAAGCAGGCATCCATAATGGACTTCTTTAAAAAATAGGTATTTTTTCATGTGTTGTCTAAAAAGCAATTTTTGCATATAAGGGTTGGGGGTGAAATAAAATCAGTTAACATTCCAATAATGACCCCTTCGAAATAACGACCCTTTTCCAGGGAACCGTGAATGGTCGTAGAATCGAGAGTTGACTGTAATATAAATAATTAGACCATATTAGTCTAAATATGTCCAGAATTACTCACATCCTTGGAATAGTTAATAGTTTTTAAAAAAGTAAAACTTATTTAAAAAAAATCAAATATGTGTCAAATAAACTGTAAAAAGAAATGGTTCACCTCTTTCAATGTACCCTACGTTGAAACAGGCGTAAATATGAAACTTGATCATCCTGATGGTGAGTATATTATTTTAATAAACAATCTTGAGGAATAAATTAAATCAGCCACATCAGTTTAAGACAAAATCACAATATTAATTTTATTACCCTGCAAGCTGGCATCAACAAAAAATAATAAAGTTTGGGGTTTCTGAATATATAGTTAATAACACAAGAAAGCTAGTAAAGAAATATGGAATTTTGGCTAAAACTAATAATCGGAAACCAAAACCATTTTGTGAAACTATTACACAAAAAGTCATTGAATTTTATGAGAATGATGATAACATTCGACCTAGTGTGTCCAGGAAAGAAAGATTTTGTAACCATTAAAACAGAAGATGAAACAAAAATTCACAAGCAGAAGAAGCTTATTTTTGTAATTTAAAAAAACTATATAGTAAATTCAAATCAGTGCATCCTTTTTTGAAAGCAGGATTTTCAAAATTTTTACAGTTTAGACCAAAATGGTGCATCTTGGCAAACACCTAAGGGAACTCATAATGTTTGTGCATACATGATCTATCAAAATGTCAAATTTATGACGAGTGCTCTAAGGCAGTGGTTCTCAAACTTCTTAGTCATGCGGACCCTCTAACCAGGGAACAGCGGATTCACGGACCACTTGATGTCGGATGAATGATTTAAAAAAAAAAATGATATATAGTATATTATATATATAAATTAGTCATTATCTTTTTTTAGTATAAATATAGTTACAATAAAAATGAAAATAAAATAAATATAGGCTTTTCAAAAACATTTTAATGGTTAATAAGGAACGATTAAGATTATTAGTAATAGAATTCAATTTTTGATAAAGTTGATAATTGTGTTAATTTAGCATGGAAAAACATGGATATATATGATGTAATATAACAATAATATAGGCATTATACTTTGAATTATGAATGAAAAATTAAAAGTTATAATATCTTACGATATATATAATACAATCATTGAAGTTTTAACAAACATCTAAAAATGGTGGACTTTTGAGTCCATTTTCACTAAAACAGTGATATGATAAGCTGATGCAAACATGCACATATTACTTGTCTTGTGTTGTATTAGGAATTAAACAAAATTATTTCTAAATTAATTTTTTTATAAAGAAATGAAAAGGATACGTAAAAATTGAATTCTTACGTATATTTTTCATTTTTTTATAAAAATTTATTTAAAAAATAATTCTGTTTAATTCCTAATTCAAGACAAGTAATATTTGCATGTTTGCATCATCTTATATCACTGTTTTATTGAAAATTGACTCTAAAGTTCACAATTTTTAGATGTTTGTTAAAACTTCAATGATTATACTATATAAGTACCTTCTTCCAAATATAATGCAATTGCCTCATATAGCGAAAAGAGGTTTTCCTTATTGATAAAACATTGGATGTGAAACTTAAAGACTATGTAACTTGTGTTTATTATTCACTGTGGTGGTTAGGGAAGCGTTAAAGATATTTCAGCTGACAAATGTGGTATCCCCACCCCCTGGAGGCCCTAACACCTCTTTTAAACTCACACAATATGATAAAGAATGGGTCAAGAAAATAATATTTTACGTATTGTTTCTGCCCTTGAGTTAAGTTTAGTTACAACTGTAAGTGGCCATAACATAAATTTAAAATTTAATGAAGAACTAAGTCTACTGTTGTGTAAACATTGAAGAAAGTGACTTATTTTATTGTGAATAAAAACAGAAATCACAATAACTTTTTTGCAGTGGCGAAAGCAGATAATAGTGATAAAAAAACCCAACTCTAAACATTTAAAAATCACAAAAGAAAACACAAAAGTAAGATATTTTATCATTTGCATAAAATTGAGGGTATCACCACATTTTGTAAACTGTTTTTATAGCATACTTGAGAGTTATTCTGGACATACTTTGACCAAGGGCCCACAGTTCACTTATATTAAAACTCACAAAAATCACAATTTGTTTGACATCTCTGGTCAGTTAACAGCAACTAAACCAATATAAAAAACACACAGGGATTTTAAAGGTGTGTTTAGGGTCATTATTGCTTGCTTTTCAAAAAGGATTTTTTTATTAGTATGTATGTCTTAACGTTAAAGCTTTGGTTTTACAATTGATATAAAACAAATAAAATGGAAGGTGTATTTGTCTATTGGTTTAAATATTTACCATAAAATGAAACAAAGTTTGGAGCGCAAGAGAATGACTCAATACAATTTTATGAGTTATTAATTATTTTAACTTCACTATTTAGAAAAATGCACAATCAATAAAAATAGCATTCCTCAAGTAGAACCATAGAAGACTAATGATTGCCTTAAATTATGTAGATATTAAAATCTTTATTATAATACATTTTCAACTACTATAATGTATTTGCAGTCTTAGTAAAATATTCAAATATAAAATATAATTTTGTTGGTAAATAATACATTACAAATAAGACAGTGTCGTCATAGCTTTTGGCATCCTTGTCATATAATGGTTATAGTCAATATCACTACACTATCAAACTTTAGACACACTTTACTTCTCCAGCCTGCCCCAATACGATTAATATAGCAATTTCTAGAGCGACATATACAACAGAAAACAAATCATGCAAATTATTTCAAATTTATTGGCAGACCTGAGATTCAGCGCAGATACACTTCCACAGGGACCAGGCATTCTGCACCTCCGCATGTTTTATTATCTCTTTAAAATCCATTTCACAATTTTGTATGGAGGCGAATTGCGGCATGCATCTATGTGCCACTTAAATTCATGCAACGTATCAAATGTGTCATGGCGTATGAAAGTACACCATGATGCAATCAAGCATCTTCCTTTTGATGTCAAAAGAGTATGGCTCTGTGAGTACTTGGATTTCGAACTTCAAGCTGAGCTCGTCATCTAAGCTCAAGATCAAGATTGAAAGTTTTATAGGCTCATCATTTTTGAGCTCCCACTTGATGTACTTAATAATCAATTTTAAAATGCAATAGTAAGCATAGGCTATTTAATTTAGATAGTATTGTCATTTCCACTTATAAATCATTCGGCTGTACAGTTACTTAACAAATCGTTAAAATTAATTTCAATTTTCACATCAATAACGTAATAGATTATTCTTTTTACTATTTTTATCTGGTCCCTTTCTAAAATAATAATTTCTGTTTGATTAAAAATTTAATATCAAGAATATATTATTATATTGAATGTTTTCGAACTTAAGATATTTAAAACTCATATTAATTAATACTAAACCACAAAACAAGCACTAGTTTAGTTACTATTTAGTTATATAATTATGTTGGTTAACCTGTCAAAAATCATTATTGATCTTACTTATTGCAATAAATATTTTACCAAACTTACCACATTTAAATTAAAAAAACATTAACTATTTTATATTGTTTGCTAAAAATATTATTTTAATCATAACATTTTAAATTTTAAAGTATGAACATCAAATTTATAAGCATTAAAAAATGAATTTAAATAAATTTCTCACTATGATAATGTCTAGCGAGATCCCATACAATGTGCATGTACAACTGCGCATAGAGGAATGGAATTGGAACAGTAGACGTGGTCGTGAAAGATTACACTAAGGACTAAATAAACTAAACATGAAACACTTCAAATTTCTAACTGTGTATGATTCTTACGTTTTCTTACATGATAAATTAAGTTACTAAAGCATATTTTGGGGAAATATTAGCTTATCAAAATGTCAGTTTTATAAACTTTTTTTTAAATAAGACAGTGTATAAACACTATACACTAATGTAAAGTATAAGTGATAGTGAAGGAAGTCAACCTGAAAGGATAGTTAGGTTAGGCTTAGGTATAAACAAACACACTTTTGAATGAAACCATCCAAGCTCGAAGACCCCTACAAAACTGCTATCTTGAATACATGTTACTCATTTCTTTAGTTTTGTTAATGTAAGGCTTATTTTTCTTTTCAGGATGGTGGAGAGTTCCTTAGGTGTACTCCTGAAAAACCTTACTGAACAAATCTACTCTACTGACGCTAATAGCATTGATACAAAAATCCGTGTTTCTAATAGTAATAACATTTTTACCAAAACTGAAACTGATGTTACCCAATCTAACATCCCCAACAAAGATATCAATGTTACCAACGCTGACACCAATGTTACCGATACCGAAACTGAAGTTACCAACTCTCATACAGATGCTACTATTGATAAAACCTTAGATTTAAACACTTTTAAAAATGTTAACAATTGTAGCGTGAGTACTGCCATTACAAAGACTGATGATCTTACCAAGTATACAACTGATACTACCAACTCTAACACAGATGTTTATAAAAATGAAACCAGTATTTCCTCTCCTGATGCCAGTGTTGCCTACATTGATAGCATTGTTACCAAGACTTACACCATGAGTCTCAATATTAACGAAAATGAACAAGAATGTCAAGAGGGTGGTAGTGATAAACATAGAAGCAGTGGAAATTATGACGGGTCTACTTCCGATTCAACAAAAGTGTTTGTCCAGACCATACTGAAAACATCAGGTGCTTTAGTTGGTGAACACAGTGCCGGAGGAGGGTCAGGAGATGAACCTCCTGAAGATAGACCTATTTATTTAAAAAGAAGGTAAACTTTTTTGCACCTTTCATTACATTAAGTTAGATATGAAATCACCCAAAGATGGTTGCATGACAATTTAAAAAAAAAATTTTTTTTTGCACACATACCCTACAGCATGAAGAGCTATTTTCCAAAATATGTCTTACTTTGGAGGCGCCAAGAAAAATGTCTAATTTATATTTGAATTTAAACCTTTTATTTATGTATTTATTAACGACAAGTTGAGAATATACATATTTTAATTGTAATAAACAAAACATAAACTATAATATTATCATGCTTCAGATTTAAATATTCGAGGCAAAAATTTTTAGGCATGTTACAAAGTGGGCTTATTGTTAAAAACTTATTTATGAAGATATTAATGTAATAATAAATTGAGGACTAATGATGGATATATAACAAAGAAGTTTAATCTCAAATAATACTCGACAACCATCCTGTTATTTATCCAAAAAAGCTATATAACAAATATTTACAAAATTATAAAATATAAGGCGGGTTCCTAAAATCTGTCAAAAAGGCGCCCGCGAGATACACTTTGGCGAGCTCTGCCCTACAGTATATACAGAGAATAAAACTTGATAGCTACTTGTGATAGAGATGTGTAGTTTTAGACTTGTCAGGTTTTATTGCTGTGGTCTCATTATCAACTCCCGATAGTTTGCTAAATTATTTACAGAGCATTTATAACGTTTTTATAGACTTTCTCTTAGTTCTCATTATCAAGCCTTAAAACCACACTTTATATTATGATTAAAATTTATCCCCTTCCCTGTTTTCACTTAATGGGGCAATTACAGTAGCTTTCGATAAGGAAGGAGTAAGGGGACATGTAAACACAAATATATAATAAATTACAAACGAGGGAATCAATTGTAGAATGATTTAATGAGATAAGGCACATAGTATAGTTT
>CABFWB010003239.1:20554-52862 GCA_902151455.1 Timema bartmani | reverse complement strand
TGTTGAGCGCATCACTTTCTTCAGTCTCTAGTGGGGAATGGATGTATTTGTTGTTGAGCGCATCACTTTCTTCAGTCTCTAGTGGGGAATGGATGTATTTGTTGTTGAGCGCATCACTTTCTTCAGTCTCTAGTGGGGAATGGATGTATTTGGTGTTGAGCGCATCACTTTCTTCAGTCTCTAGTGGGGAATGGATGTATTTGGTGTTGAGCGCAGTTCAGTAATATAAAATAAGGGATAATTTTGTGAAGCTAAAAAAACTGAGTTTTCTGTTCATGTATTTATTCAAGGGGCCTGCCACAAGCATAATTAAGGGAAAGTCACTAAGGATGTTAGTAATTTTGGTAGTTTAAGCGAAGCTGACCAATATTACTGAAGTTAAGATTAGGTACAGAGGACTTAAAAAAACAGTTTTTTAAGTATCACTAAAAAAAGTTTATAAAAAAATTTTCTCATTTAAATTAAGTACTGATGGTCGTAAAAAAAAAAAGATTGTTTATGCCATCAGAAGTTAGTTTGAGAGAAGTTGATATATTTTGTTCCTCAATAGATGTTCACCAGCATAGTCCACGTGTAGCTAAAACAGAGGAAATGAAAACAATAAAAAATTAAATTGACCCACGAATAAGCTGTGAACAAGATAAACTGTCCACAAGTAATCGGGTGTTTAGTGTAATTATAATAATATTAATAATAATAATGGGTCAGAAACAAGAATAAACTTTGACCTAATATTATAGCCAAATATTAATATTTTGGATTTTTCTTTAAGATGGGGTGCTAATGAGCGTGAGCTTAGGGCAATATTTTCAAAGTTTTTATAGCATAAACATTTATTTGGCCAAAATAAATCAAATATTTCTTCTATAGAAACATAGAGTTTAGTTTTACGCACATGCTAATCTCAACAGTTCTTAAATATCTATCAAGGGTGTCCTGGAATTTAGTGACAACTTTTTCTCTGCATTTATAAAATTTGTCACTAAATGTCGCTATGCTCATGAGAGATATTCAAGAATTCTTGAGATTAGCATGTGCAGAAAGCTAAACTCTATGTTTCTATAGAAGAAATATTTGATTTATTTTTGCCAAAAAAAGTTTATATTATAAAAACTGCAAAATTAATGCACTAAACTGGTGCTAACTAGCACCCCACCTTAAATGCCAAAATTCCTATCTTAATAAAACAATTTTTTTTACTGAGATATACTATTTTATGGGTTAGTGAAGTTATTGTAAAGTTTGATTTATTTAGAATATCACTGTTTTTTATTTTTTGTCAGCCACGAGGCTTATGATGATGATGATGATGATGATGATGACGACAATGATAATGATAATGCAGGCACCAACATGGACCGTGTAAAAGGAGCCTTCTCACTAATGGGCTACTCTTATTCGCCTCTTCATGAAAAATCCATGTCCCGTGTTCGGCAAGGTCATGTTGCTTTCAGGAAGAAAAATATCAGGATTCAAAATAGATATTTGAAGTTCAAAAATCGACCATCACAGCCACAGTTTGAGGAAGATGGTAAACCTCGCACTTCAGCTCTTGATAAGGTAATGTAAATCACATTAAGAAACCAGACAAATAATTAATGAATTGAGAAGGAAGATGATTTGAAAAAAATTAGGTAATGCTGTTTCTACTTTGGAAACAAAAGTTTGCAAATGATATTTAATAATTTACAACTGTATGCATACTAAACAACAAATATCAAACTTACCTTGGTGGCATATTTAGCTAAAACGCTAGTTTCGTGTTGAGCTAGACTGCCGAGGATAGGGAGATCAAGGTTCGAATCTCGGTCAGGTGAAATGGGGGTGGTTTTTCCTAAATGGTTTTCCACTCTCCGTCCATGCAAATTTGGGTTCACTTACTTTAAATTCAACCTTCCCAATTCTTAACTCATTAGCATAATTAGTACTTAAATACCTAACCCGAATGGGTAGTAAGACTCTACTTTATAATTAATTAATGACTATTAGGATCATTTGATTTTAATCAAACTTGACACACATACATTTTTTTCTTTTAGATTCCAACGGTTCCCCATTTTGAAAACATAAATTTAAAAAAGTCTACTTATTTTAGTACACACACTGTAACATTAATTATCATTTTAAAAAATTATAACATTTTAATAATGCTCCAACATAAGGCCCACAATGAAAATTGAAAATTATGATGAGATCACATTTTAGAAAATCCAATATGGTCATCATCTTAAGTCAAATAAACTCAATTTTAAAATCTTTACTATTGAAAAAACAAAGAAGATTACATAAAATTTTAAGAATTAATCCTTTTTTCCCCCCAGAAATTTGAAACATTTTTCCTAAAGAGGGTGTGAGTGCTTGACTTTAAATCTTTGGTTGAAGTTACTTTCATATTGATGACAAATATGTGTCCTTAAGCCATTATTTCTTGGGTGGTTGTTACTTTTCATTAAAAATCTGTTCTCACATTTATGTGATGCCCAACATTGCTCATACTTGTTTTGAAAATTTGGCAGGGATTAAAGAGAAAAAATTGGGTACATCAGTCTCCATTGCTATATTTGCTAAATTAATTACCAAACTGCCATCTTTGGTGGCCGCATGCTCTAAAGGTAAGCGTCCACTTGTTCCCATCACACTTTTGAATTATTTACATTATTTTCAATGAGACTGCGTCCACTGCATTTGTAGCACATGGATTTCCAAACAATAACTATCATTGTCCTAGGGCCGTATGCAAGCATGTCACTGTGGATGCTAAACAAAAGAAAGAGAATAAAGCTGGGAATTCTGAATGCAGATGGTGTGATTGTCGAGGAGTGCGTGCACTGGTCTGCATTGCATGCATCACACACATCAAATTTTAATCTGCCTCACGGATGTCCGATGCGTATGGTGCGGACCAGTGGATGCTTACCTTAAAGCGTCACTCTCTTGTTAGACTAGTATGCCGATGACAGAGAGATCGACGTTTGAATCCTGATTGAGTGCACTGAGGTGGTTTTTCCATTTCATGATAATGCGGCTACATTTCCTCTAAATTCAACCTTTCACATCCTTAATTATTTAGCGTAATTAGTATATATGTTAAAGGCATTGTATGCAAACCTGACATTCTATAAAATGTCAAGCCTTTCTCTATAATTCCTAAGTGGTTTTAGCAAAGTATGAAATACATTAGGGTGACCTGGCTGTCTAGGGGTAAGGTGTCGGACTTCTTTGCTGGGGTTTCGCGGTTCAATCCTCGGTCCCGGCACAGATTTATATGATTGCCAAACCCTTCCTTCCCCTCTGATAAGACGTGTATTAATCACAATTTGTGAATGTGTGGAATGCCAGGCCTCTACCGTGGTTCGGATTCCACGTTAAACTGTAGGTCTTACATTTCATCTCACAATCACCCTAACATTACACATTAGCGTAAGTGCGTAAAACCCGAACAGGTAGTAAAACTTGGTGCTAATACTAATAATAAATACATTAGTTTTGCTTTTGTATTTCAAACTTTTCGTAGGAAATTTATAGAATAACCATTCATTATATATTACCGAGAACAATAGCTAACCTAACCTTACCTTACCTAACTACCCTATTTTAAAATAACCTAACCTGACCAACTTAAATCCTAGGAATTAGGTGAACCTGCAAGATAATGGGGCAAGACTTAAATTTTAACTGGCTAAAATAATTGATAACATATTCTGGGACTTCAAAAAGACAAAGAACTTGAAAATAAGTATGAAATACAACAGCAAATCTTGTTTATTTCATACTTTGCCAAAACCACTTTGGCATTATATAGAAAGCCTAGGCATTTTATAGAACGCCTGGATTTCACACATTGCCGTTGACATTTATATATGTATAACCTAAACAGATAGTAAAACAGGGTGGTAAAAAAAATAATTGCCAAACTAATTTCTAAATGTGTCATAATCACAAATGGGGTATTTCTACACTGGTATTGTGTGTTTGGTTCATCCAGCAGGCACATCTTGACCTGCTGGCTCTACACAGACATGTATTGCATATTACTTCTTGAATCATCACCATATCTTCATGTCATATATTGTTATATCAATAGATTATTGAATATAAACCTCAATTTTCTTACAAATGGATATTTTGAACAGGTTTTTAACAAATACACACACACACATTTTTTCTTGTGATTAACATTTATAACTTATTACTTTATTTTTAATGCTATTTTATAAGTATTGATAATATCTATCAAAACAGTTACAGATAACATTACTTACTGCTTGTTCAGGTTATATAAATTTGTACTAATTACTCCAAAGAGCTAGGCATGAGAAAGGTTGTATCTAGAGGAAGCCTACCCACATTTGCAGAGAGGAAGAGTGGATAACCATTTAGGAACAACCACCCTCAGTACACCCGACCGGGATTTGAACCTCTATCTCCGTGTCATCAGCAGCCTAGCCTATAGGGAGAGTGATGCCTTAGACCAGGGGTTTCTAACTAAAAAGTGCTCGAGGACCTTGATTGGCTCCACGAGTCTTGTGGTGGGCCACATCATAATTGGCTAAGGGGAGGAAGGAAATAGGACTCGCACAGATACACAAGTTATTATAAAAATAGAGCCAATTAAGTTTATTACTGAATGAACATCAGTTGAAGATTTAAAAGATTTTCCCCACACAATTTAGAATTTTCCGTTTTTTTTTTTGGCTAAAAACATCAATTTACAACAGTAGATTACTTTTCTAAGAAAATTCGTGGGCCACAAAAGAAGGCATGGGCTGTTAGTTGGAAATCCCTGCCTTAGACCATGCGACCATCAAAGCAGGCTAAATTCAGAAAAGTGTATAAAAAAATTCAGCAACCATTGAAATTATTTTCTTATAGTACAGAACTCAAGATTAACATGTTTTGATTTACAGCAAGACGGTTGCTTTATTTAAGTAATTATCATAATCATCATCAACTGTTTCCAGCCTGTGGCCGGGCCAGTTTAGTAAAATGCCTCCATCTTCCTCTCACTTAAATACTTTCTGTTATCTGCTCCTCCCATCTCTTTCTTGGCATCCTATCTTTTTCCATTCTTATCACAAGCCCATACCATTTCAGTATTGCTTACTCTACTATCTCATGTACTCCCTGTACCCCAACTCTTCACCAGATAACTTCATTCCTAATCTTGTTTCTCCTCGTGGCAGTTAACATGCTCCTCACAAACTTCATTCCCATGGCCTCTACTTTCCTAGTTTCTCTTAAATTCATTGCCATGTTCCTGCTGCATATGTGACAATGGGTACAACGAACGCCCTGTACAATACTTCCTTACACTTCAAGAGGACTTATCTTCTCCATAGTAGGTCTCTTACGTGTCTATAGAACAAATCTTCCTGCTGTCCACTTCTCATTAAATCCTCTCTACTTCCATCTTTCTCCTCAATAACGCTTCTAAGATATTTTACTTTCCATCTTTTTCTCAGCTCTATTCCATCCAACCTTATAGCTTTACTAGGCCCTACCCTCTTCCTTGTCATTATCACCACTTCACAATTTGCCATGTTAAGTTTCACTCCATTCTATTTCACTTCCTCATTCCATTCTTGTAGTTGTTCCTGTACTTCCTCCTCCTTCTCCCCCCATACCATCAAGTCATCAGCATGGATTTCATTCTTTCCTCCCCGAGTTTTCCTGGCACTTTGTTCATTACCATTTCTATGACCATTACAAATAGGGCACTCCCCTGAGTCACTCCATTTTTTATTTGGAACCAATCCGTCCTTCCACTCTCCATCTTAACACAACTCTTCATTACAACTCATATTTCCATTTTATCATCCTTCATCGCTTTCCAAACTTTATTTCTATCCACACTATTATGTGCCTTCTCCAACAAGACTTTCCCGTATTCACATCTTCTTTCCATCACCTGTCGTATGGCGAATATTAAGTCTATTGTTAACCTCTGTTCCCTAAATCCATGTTGTTCCTCTCGCCACCATCCTTTTATTTTATTTCTTATTCTCTTTTCCACTATATTCTCATATATTTTTTAAAGTGGCACATCAGCGTTATAATTTGTATACCTCTTCCTGTCTCCTTGTTAAAGGTAGTAAGACAAGAAAGAAGAATACTTAAGGAAGACAATGTTAAAATACACTATGGAACAAAAGATGACTAGTATGTAAAATTCAGTAAAGAATTAAAAAATAGAAAGTTGGCTTCATTTGGATCTGGAATAAAAGCTCAGCAAACAATCTTTAGTTTGTTGTTACAACAATCATCTAACAATGTCAAACAAGCTACTCAGTTGCACTGTTAAATACAGAGAAAATGAATCCATTTTCAAATGGAGAATTGTGTTAAGAAGATTGTTTGCAAGCTGTTATAAATGAGATGTCTTGCCCAATAAAAGTAAAACAATGTGTCGTCACATCAATTATATTTTAGCTGAAATTGTGGTGACTTTGCGAGATCGAATTCAAACTTTAAAAACCTTGTTCTTTAGCCTTCAACAAATGTTTAACTATCTCACACACATTTCAACTTGTAGTTTTTATTTGTGGAGTTAACATTTCTTTACAAAGGACAGAAGAGTTGCTAAACTTTTTAAGTTTGAAATAAACCCCTTAAGGTGGAGATGTTTTCCAAGACATAAAAAAAAAGTGTTTATTCAACAATGCTTTGCATTTAGAGGCATTTTCCGGAATCACAACAGATGCAGCACCGGCTATGATAGGAAGAAATAAAGAAGCTCTAAAGTTGTTTATAAACGAGTTGGAGGTGAGAACCACTGACACCAGTGAGGTATTTGTCATAATGTTGAGAATCACTGACACCAGTGATGTATTTGTAATAATGTTGAGAACCACTGACACCAGTGATGTATTTGTCATAATGTTGAGAACCACTGACACCAGTGAGGTATTTGTCATACACTGTTTAATACATCAGAAAAATCTGCGTGCTCAAGTGTTGTCTGTGAATCATGTCATGGATGTGGTTCTAAAAACAGTAAATTACATTTTATTGCAAGCTCTTTAACATCACAAGTTCAAGGAATCCCTGAACAAATTATGTTTCGAATACAGTGACGTTGTGTATTTTACCAAAATTAGAAAGATCGAGTCTTGAAAAATGTTTAAAATTATTTTTCTATCAGGGGGATGAAATTGAAATGTTTACAAACAACAATAAATTACCAGTTTCGGGATAAAATGATGAAGAGTGGTTGTTGGGGCTATGTTTTTTGGTAGACATAACTGAAAAAAAATCAACAAATTAAAGGAAATGCAGGGGCACGATAATTTAGCTACCACTGATTGTAATCACAGCAAAGCATTCTAAATTAAATTACCATTATTTAAATGTCAACTTATAGATAATAATGCTCTTCATTTTTCATTGTTAAACAACTTCAAAAAAATGGGCATCATGGTTGGTTGTATCATTGTAAATTTACCATTAAATGTGAAACTTTCCACTAAAGCATGGTTGGATAGCAGCAGAACTAGCTTGATTCTGAGCTGGGAGGCCACTGTTTGAACTCTGGTATGAGATATTTTGGTCCTGTATTTTCTAGGTAGATTTAGAATCTATTCCAAATATATCTTTCTCGTTCTGTTATTTCTGTTATTTGTTTGTCACTGCATGTTTGGGCTATATGCATATGAACTAATTATGTTAATGTGTTGGGGATTAGGAAAGTTGAATCTATAGAAAGTGTACCCACATTTATGTGTGTTTGGAGGGAGGGTGGAAAACCATTTAGGAAAAAATCTCAGTACACCTGACTGGGATTCAAACCTAGATCTCCCCGGCATCGGCAGTCCATTCTGTTGTGAGAGTGGTGTCTTAAAACATTCGACCA
The DNA here is from genome assembly GCA_902151455.1 of Timema bartmani. NCBI lineage: Eukaryota > Metazoa > Arthropoda > Insecta > Phasmatodea > Timematidae > Timema > Timema bartmani. Next base: position 45,013 of record CABFWB010003239.1, on the reverse strand, counting down.
CTGAAGCAAATTTCTCCTAAATTAAGTAGCAGTTATCATAAGCAAGCATTCATGTGTATTGTTATCTGATGGTTGATAAGTGATTGTTTATTGTCCAGGTGAAACAATTTCTAGAAACTACAACCAACGAAAACATTGTAGATAGTGTCGTTGACACTGATCATTCTAGCTCTGATGAAGGGAGTAGTTTCCATGTGGGAAGGAAATTGGCCAGCTTCAAGATTCCTGTTTGGGACTATGATACCAAACTGGAAGATATCAAGATGAGAGACGACAAACTTGGAAACAGTTCTGAGGAAATTATTGAAATTTCCGAGCAAACAGTACTCGAGTCCAAGAAACCTCAGTCCAAAAAGAAAAAGAAAAGACAAGCCAAAAAGCTTTTTACCAATCTTCCTGAAGAAGTCGCTAAAGATAAAACACTTATAAAGTATTGGTTAAGAAGATATCAATTATTTTCCAAGTTTGATGAAGGAATTAAGTTGGATAATGGTAAGTGATCTTAATGCTTGATTTTATAATTTATTCATTTTCTTAGAATAATTTTTAGCAGACTACATTTTAGTGAAAGTATTTACTTGATTGTAAGATTATATTATATAATAATCTGTAATAATAATAAATATCACAAAAATGCTGGGATTACTTGAATGTCAAATAACTTTTTGTAAAGTCTATAAACCTGTTAATAATTTGTAAGAAAATATGTTAAGCTTGAATTTTGCTTGCTAAATGGCTGTAAAATCTTTATTTAACAGCTTGGCCTAGATTAACTAAGGGATGCAAATATACTCCGGCACAAATATAAACAATGTGCAATTCGACACCCAAGATGCTCCTTTTTTTATTTGATTTATTTCTTTATTCACTAAACAAGGAGAAAACTAGTGGCAAGAACTATGGTGATGTTACCAAAGGGTCATCATTTGCACTTTTTTGGACCAATTTGTGTGAAGAATTTACTTCTAAGTCATTGTTATATTATTTTAACTCTCTAATAAAAATGATGAAAAAATACATATAGTGCATAAACATTTTGATTACAGCTATCAATTAAATAAGATTTGGCCTATTTCTGGATGCTTTTTATACAAAATACATTACAAAGTACTTATCTAAATTATAAGTTTAAAGCTTTCGTTGCATTGATAAAACATTTATAGAAACATATATAGAAAACCCGTTTTAAAAACATACTTGCATATTATATTTAGTGACGAGCTGTCTTTAGATTAAGTATAATACAAAACCTCATTGGATCTAAGGAAATATTTCTCACTTTATTTTGTATGCTTTTTTTTAATGTTGTTTTGTCAGGCCAGGGTGCTTTATGAATGTAACATGCAATGATACCAGGTAAGGAATAGAGCGTTTATCACTTCATCTTAATCTATATATAAACATATTGTGTGTTTGCATTACGATAATATGCCATCATTTTAATTGATCAAAGTGACATGATTTCAATTTTGCACCTGTTTTATTTGGTGAATATTTATTTACGTACATCTTTCAAAGTTGTGCCAGAGTATCTATTTGCCTCGTTTAATGAATCCAGGCCTTGTTGTTTAACCAAACTTTTATTTAGGGGTGTAAACTCAATTTCTAGACACCCTCGATTCAATGGTATTGAAATAATTAATCAATATTAATATCACAATTTTATCTACTTTATTAGTTGATTTGTCTTTTTATTTTAGGACATACATATTGTAAAAGTACTCAACAAGACCTTTGTGTTTTAGTGATCTTGCATAAATGAAGAATAGTTGTTTTGTTTTGGTATATCTTTAACTATTTTCGCTCTTTATTTTACTATTTTAAATTTTTTTGCAAATACATTTTAGTATGATACATTGATAAATAACATATTTTAATGTAAGGTAGGTTGTATGAAAATATTATATATATATTCTTTAGCTGTAATGTGCTGTGAAACTATTACTGCCCCAAAAAAGGGCTTTATGATTAGGTGTGCATGGGGTTGAGCGTTAATTGGTTTATGGATGACCCCTAGATCCTTATATGAACTTACAAACCTTCGTTTGCTCATCACAACAATGACATCCCTGGCCTCGGGAAATTATTTGGATTACGTTAGTAGGCTAAAGAGTAATTTGGCCCGTATTCAAAGTCTACTTGTGCAGTAACAGCTGCCATTAATAAAGCATATATGACTTACTTAAGCATTAGGTCACCAGGGGGTGTAGAGATGGTAATATTATTATTAATAATAATAATATTTAGCATCGCATCTTACTACCCGTTCGGGTTGTACGCTTAAGTACTAATTACGCTAATGGATTAGGAAATGGGAGGGTTGAATTTAGAGGAAGTGAACCCGCATTTGCGTTGAGGGAGAGTGGAAAACCATTTAGGAAAAACCACCCCCAGTTCACCCGACCGAGATTCAAACCTCGATCTCCCCGTCCTCGGTGGTCGAGCTCAACACGACTAGCGCGTTAGACAACTACGCCACCGAGGCGAGTTAGTAATATTATTGTAATCCTTGCAAGTATCATATAAACCACTGCTAATTCTTATCCATTTTCTTGTAGAGAGCTGGTTTTCTGTGACTCCAGAGCGAGTAGCAGATCACATTGCTCAACGATGTCAGTGCGATCTCATCATTGATGCCTTCTGTGGAGCCGGGGGTAACGCCATTCAATTTGCCTTATTATGCGAGAGAGGTAAGATATGGTTTCATTAAAACATTCTTGCTAAGACTGTTTACTAATAATCATTTGAGAATAACAACAGAGTTGACTTTCTGAACTGTCTGCCTGACTCTTAACTTAGTATTGGTCCCAACCACATTCATCAAATTGGTTTTACACATCTCACAACTCCCTAGATATAGAATAGGGTTTTTCAAAAATAAGTCGGTCAACTAATTACTAATCAATATTCAAAAATAATCTTATTGCTTGTATGGATAATTTTTGAATGTTGAATCCTTAAATGGAACATTATATTAATTGAAAATCAAAATCCATATTTTTATTTATCATATTGAAAGAAACAATTTATAAAAATTACTCACCCAACCATTTTGAAATATAAAATATCAACAAATAAAAAATATTTTTAAAATATGTAAATAAATAGCTCATCCCGAAATATGTTTGCTTCCCATGTGTAACAATTTAATTATTTTCATATTTGTCCATGATTGATTGTTCCAGTGATTGCCATTGACAAGGATCCAAGAAAGGTGGCCCTTGCGCGGAACAATGCAGAGGTATATGGTGTTGCTGATCGCATCGAGTTCATTGTGGGAGACTTCCTCCAATTGGCACCTACTCTTCAGGCAGATGTTGTCTTCCTGAGTCCACCCTGGGGTGGCCCCAGCTACGTCTTTGCCGACTCTTTCAACTTGGACCAAATCCTGGAACCCATTGGTGGTAGTACGCTTTACCAACATGTCAAGAAGATAACAGAGAACATTGCCTATTATGTGCCAAGGAACATTAACGTAGACCAGGTAAATATAACAGCTCCGAAGATAACAAAGGACTTTGCCAACTACATGCCCATTAAAGTGCTGCTTCAAACTCATAAGAATAATAAACATTTAGGTATGTGCACACATTCATTCATTATAAATGTCTATATTGTCTTCACCATAATCATTTCTTGTTTCCAGCCTGTGGCTAGGTCAGTTTAGTAAAATGCCTCAATCTTCCTCTTTCCTTCCACCATTCGTCCTTCTTTACTTGCTTCCATTCTATTCCTCTACACACCTTATGTTAGCTGCTCCTCCCATCATTCTTTTTGATATCCTCTCCTTTTCCATCCTTATAACAGGCCCATACCATCTCTGTCTTGCTTCCTCAACTGTCTCATGTGCTCCCTGTACCCCCACTCTTGTGCAAACAACTTGGTTCCTAATTCAGTTTCTTCTTGTGACAAATAAATAGCATGCTACTCACAAATTTCATTCTCATGGCCTTCACTCTTTTCTCTTACATTCACTGTCCCTTTTTCTGCTGCATATGTGACTAGGTACAAAGTATGCCCCTATACAGCACTTCCTTACACTTCAAGGGCACTTCTCTTCTACATAGAAGTCTCTTACACACAAATTGAAAAACTCCCCTTGCTGCCCTCTAACTAGATACTCTCTACTCCAATCCTTTGCCTCAATAAGGCTTCCAATATATTTTTCACTCTGTACCTTTCTCAGCTTTTACTCTATCCAACTTTATAGTTTTACTAGGCCTTTTCCTCTCCCTTATCAATACCNCCACACTCTTTCACTTCCTCATTCCATTCAAGTAGCTGATCTTGTACTCCTCCTTACCCCTTGTTCAGGTACGGAATATTTGAAATGATTGAGAATTTTCAGAACATTACGGTTTCTAAATTTATCTGACTCACCATTATGGCCAGAAAACTGCAGGAATATTAAAATATGTATATTCTTGTGATAAAGAAGTTGTCGGCACGGCCACTCTCTAGCCTGATATTTAACACAGTGCCAGGAGTCATCAGTCTCCGAGCCTCAGTTTGCCACATAGATGGCCTGATTCAGTCACTTTCCAATCAGTCAGCACAAACATGCTGAGCTACATTTCCTTCTTAGCTAACACTTTTTACTTATTGTTAAAGCTAAGACGTGATTTCTGTGTTCAAGCTACACTCCTTAGCACACAATGAAATATATCTAATGTAACAAAAACTATGAATATTATACTGGACCCCATAACTGCCTAAAATCAAGGTGTGTATTATGCACACAAATATACCATGACCTAAAATCGTGGCCTACGATAATGATAATACACAATTAATTTTGTAACTTGAAAACTTTCAAAGCCATTTTTAATTGCTGCAAGTTATTTCTTTACTGCTTAACCTTTACACAACTACTTAAAAAATAGATTATTATCCTTGACACTAGTGCCTATTGTACTTTACAAAATGAGAAGTTCATTTCTTCAATAATTACATATTACATTAAAATAGGTTTAAAGACATTTTGTTGCCATCTGTTAATCATAGTTGTTATTAGGAGAAGAACTTGTGTGAGTATTTATTAGGTATTTGCTAAACTCGGAATCTTCAAGCAGATATATAAAAGCATGTCTCAAACAAGGATTAATATGTACATAAATTTAAACTATTATTATTATTATTAGCACCGCATCTTACTACCCGTTCGGGTTATACGCACTTAAACTATTATTACTAAAATATTCATTTTAATAAAAACCTCCTTTTGCCTTTTTAGGCATTTTGTTATATTCAGAAACAAGTAATAAAAATGTGGGAAAGGAGTCTAGTGTATTTGTTTCCTTTAATTATGCTCTCATCTCCCATTTTCTCTTCACTACTCTTCATCACATACTTAATTCACAATTGAATTAAAATTTTCATAAAAATCCATGCTAATTTTTTCATTTTTCATTATTCTTTATTAAAGTGCTAGTCAACATTCGAGACTTCTAACAAGCAAGCGCTGAAGATACAGAAGAACATATTATGGTTTGCTAATTAAAAAATATTAAATACATCATCTTTGTAAACATGTGATTACAATAAACAAATTTAATAGCTAAAACATAATGAGGAGGAAAGCAAGAAAAAGATGTTCCTTTAAATAACTCTCTAATTTTGGTTCTTCTTTTATGGTAAGAATTAAATTCTGTAAATCATCAGCCATAGTTATACCATGTAAGATAAGCCTGCAACCTTTCAGGGTAAACAAATCATATGTGCTAGTAAAACTTTCAATAAACCCCCACATTTAAAAAAATATTGTAATTCAATCAATTTCACATGTAATGCATACTGTGTCATTAGAATGTAGTTTGAGTTATATTTGTAACTTTCATTTTAGTTTATTTAACTTAACGATGGAACCTCGAATCCTTAAGGATATTGGTGGATTTGGGAAAATTTAGGATTTGAGACTTAAATTCTATAAAAATAATTTTTTTAAGTGAAATTTGTTTTTTAAAGTGGTCTGGTTTAATAGTGGTTTAGACACAATTGTAATTATAGGATGATCTTAACAACCAGACCCCAGAACACTAATTTAACATCTACCTGGATGTTATGATGAATGGATTATAAAAAATAATGTTAATATTTAGTTACTATCAGTATTTTCTGTTATTCTACTATATTTATTTTTCCTCTCATGTTTATAATTATTCAAATTCAAGATTCAAAGATAAATTGGAGATTTGGATTTGTAAAATAGTGTTTTTGATCCAACTCTAATTTAACTAGTTCCACTTGATCTTAACAGCTATGATGTTGGTTTAATTTACGAAGGTAGATTGTAACCCCCTTCTTTACTTTGGAAGGTAAAGTTTTTAACTTAACCGTTTACACTTTGTTTGTATCTATAAGCTACACTATAGTGAAATCAGTCAAGTCAAGAATGCTACCTTTCAAAGTAAACTAATTGTAAATGTCAAAGAATGAGAAAATATTGTTAGTAGAAAGCATCAATAGTTGGGAAACTATTAGAGTCTAGTTTGGTTTATGTTATAATTATTTAGAAAGCAATTTGAATAATTAATACTGTTTGTTCACAGTTGGTACTGCTGGCCGGACCTGGTGGAGAGGTGGAAATTGAACAAAACTTCTTGGATAAAAAGCTGGTGGCACTTACAGCATATTATGGAGAACTTATAAACGAATGAAATATCAAGTAGTCAAGCAAATCATAACAAAGCCCTAATTATTTTGAATATCTTTTAAATTGTCTGCCATATTTTCTGTCTAATAGTTTATAAATTGGATGTTTAACTGAGCGAATTAATTATTATGTGTTCTGTATTACGCCAGGTCAATTCCTTTTGTCAGTGAACGGAGGAAATGGAAGCTAAAGTTATTTTATGCTCAAAGTAAATGTAGAAACATTCTTTTATAATGTGTGGTTTGTATGAATCTATATTCCACTGCTGGGATCACTAGGAATACAGGTTAGGATGATTACTACACAAGTGTCGTAGTTAGGTTTTTACTGCCCCTAATACCTGTATAACTTGTAAACAATAAAATAGTCCAACGAGTTCTGCCAATGGGAAAGAGACAGCTCTAGCTCATATTGTCCGAGGGGATGTAGTAGATCTTATTAATTATTTTTTTTAATATGTATAGACTCTAGGTTTATGAATAGCTTAAATTTTACTGATTTTTTATTATATTATTTATATCAAACATACATAAGCATGTATGATGATGAAAAATACGATTTAAAGATACTGGTTCCAGAATGTAGATTTTCAACTTAAACTTACAATTCAAAACATAACTTTACAATATTTGAATACAAACTATGACTTTGAATACACAACACTAATGCAGACACGATCAAATCAAGTTTCTGTCGAAATGAACTCGCTGAGCCAAACTCATCTAAATAACTGATAAGTGTCGATTCTAAACGGCTTTTAAACATAAACAGCTGAAAAGGGCATACGCTTCTTCCGAGTCATTGTGTCAGCTTAATGGAACAAAGAGCGAGTTGCCTACCAGGCACTAGACTCGCTTGGCTCTTTGAGGATTTTTCCAATTCATTCTGACTCTTTGTCTATTTCTCTATTGCAAGAAGTCAATCTCAGTGGTCTTGTAAAGTGCTTGCCTTAGGACCCGATCTTTGTGGGTTCAAACCCAGCCAAGTTTATAGATTTTTCTTGAGTGATAAAAATTTGTAGCACAACTTTCTTTGGAGAGAAAGTAAAGCTGTCGGCCCCATGTCGAGTGTGGCCTGAAAAGAACCCTGGAAGGTATGAGAAAATAACCTTCCTGTCAAAATTAGTAGGCCCTTTCCCTCTCGCTCATAGATATTTTGAGTGTGTTGATATAATCACTCTATTCAGAAAGTGCACATTAACCTTTTTGCTGCGTTAATCAGATATATCCGATCTCAGCATTATAGCCATTGACTGCGGAAATAGCAACAAGTATGTTAGAATTTCGAATTTTTCATACTAGCATGCCTGTGTACCTCTTGACATCTGGTGTTAGTTTTGAGAACTGTCAATTACCAGCTGCTAAATCATAACAATAGTAGCGCCTGTTTACTTCCGCATTTCAATACTTGTATCACATGTGCAGTATTTATGTTGCAGAAAACATTGTTGAGGGATTTATTAGTGTATTATTTTTTTATATTTACCCTATTATTCTACTGTGTTAGTAACATATAATTTATGATTGATGAATTTGTACCGTGTGAAAGGTAATAAATATTATATTTGGTTAGAATGGCAATTGAAAAATTCAATAATTCAGTGAGTTTTAAAATGTATTTTATTTCTTTTAGTTAATATTTTATTTTTCGTCTTTACCTGATTCCTATTTTGAAACCATGCCTAACACAGATATATTAATATGATCTTATAGACTACACTGAGGAAAGCACCAATGTAGCACAACATTGTTCAAGTTGTGTTGATGTAACCTAATTTTCTAAAGTTTTCTTTTTATTATATAAGGCCTATATTAGGCCCGTCAAATCCTCATTTAGCAAATGGTTTGACACTATTGTGGTTTACTAGTAAAATAAATTATGGTTCTGATAGCAGAATAACATTGCATTTTGGGTAAAATGTGACATAAATAATATGTGACGCATAAAATTTTAGCACCAGTGTTACTGCATTGAAAATTATATTGCATGAGGTGGTATTTGCCAAATTACAAAGAAATTGTGTTTATTTAGAAAAAAAGCTTGGATTCGTGTTATTCTTGTGAAACCGGTAGAATTCGTGTAAAAAATTGTTTCATCACAAATGTGAATTTTGCATGTCCCTAGTAATTTATAATTAATATATAATCCAAACAGGTAGTGAGATGCAATGAAAAATAAATTAATAAAGCATGTTTTATCATTGACACATGCTGGTTCTATGAAATCAACGGTTCCCAACCCGGGGAACATGTACCCCTAGGGGTACTCTCCAGGACTTTTGGGATTCTATGAAAAACAAAAGATTAATGGCATAAAAAGCTACACATGGCATCGTTATTAGAAAAGAGACAAGTCAAAAGTTGTAAAATTAATTTTAACGCTACCCACTTTGGTGGCCACGCTACTCTCGTCATAAACTGACTTCCAATGACAGGAAGATCAAGATTTGAATCTCGGTCGAGTGTACTGAGGGATTTTTCCAAAATGGTTTTCCACTCTCCAGGCAAATGTAGGTACACTTACAATAAATATAACCTCCCTAATCCCTAAAAACATTGGTGTAATTAGTACATATAAGCATAGGCTATAACTAGAGACACCGATATTTTGTGAGGCTTCGCGAGTTGTGTTTTTACGAACTTTTACTTAGCACATTAAAATTGCCATAGAAACATAATTAAACATCATTGTGGCATTTTTGAGTGAAAATATTAACGCGAAATAAAACGAAATTAAATCTATTCGCGAAATTGACGATTTGGCCATTTAAACGCGAATTATGGTCTTTTTTTTCTATTTAAACGCGAATAAATAATAAAACATTGCTGACATCGGAAACCATTCTAAGACTTGGACAAAAAATAAAAATAATACCAACTGAACCAATATAATTTTCTTTCAAAAGAAAATTTATTTCCCTCATCCAAAGACTTGCTTTAAAAAGTGTTAAAACTGGCTACTACAACGGCCATATTGGGCGCCAAGGCAAGTATTTAAAGAATTAGAGGCAAAAAACAAGGCCATGTCTAAGCTAGAGTGAGATCTCTCTACACTCATATCTTTGGCTTCCTGGTGACGTCACTACCATCAAGGTCGTTAGATATTGACATTGCTTTAGTAAGATCGTTTTTAACCTCTCCTCTATTTATTTAATATTTAAACATGCCTAAAGTTTTAAGTATTTTTGAAAGAGAGCGTGAGTTTGGAAAAGAAGGATTTTATATATTTGATAAAGTTAAAAAAATAATGATGTGCAAATTGTGCAACACACGCGTTGACTGGTTCAGAAAAGACACGTGTTTGAAGCACATTAATAGTGCTTTGCATAAACGGAAAAAAAGTAATGTTTCTGAATCATCAAAACAAGCAACCCTTGAAAATTCTCTAATAAAGTCTAAAAACTCAAAAGAAGACCGCAAAGAATTCATTATGGATACCACGAAAACATTTATGGAAGCCAATATTCCCATTGAAAAACTAGATCATCCTTCTATGCGATGTTGGATGGATAAATATGTGAAAGGTAACCATTTTGCATGATTTTTAAAAATTTCTTTTATTATTTAAAAATCAAAAGCAAATAAGGACCTATTATTTTCCGATTTTATTTTCCTAATGACAAAATAGTGTTTTTTTAAACACTTTTGATTATTTACTAATTTATCAAAAAAATATATGAGATAGAAATGTTTGATTTGGGTTATTTTTAAGATGTTTATCTTTAAGTACAAATAGTGAAATAGCCTAATAAATTAGTGTATACACACTTTGTCAACCAACATAGCCTAATATTAGTTCTATCAAAAATTAGTATGCCTACAATTCGGTTTTAGGTGGAGGAGACCTCCCTAAGGCAGAAACTATAAGAAGTGTTTGGATCCCAGAAGTTAACAAAAGTCAAGAAGATAATATCAAGAATAATGTAAAAAACCAGCAAGTTGCAATTCTTTGTGATGAGACAACTGATAGGAAAGGACAGTGTGTTTTTGTTATTTTGTTGAAAACATTACGTGCTGATTCGAAGCAAAGCTTGTTTGTTGGTGCAGTTAAAGTTTTGCAGAACGCTTCAGCAACTGAATGTTCACGGGCACTTGTGGACACCATCACCAAGTATGAGATTCCTTATGAAAATGTAGTTTGTGTTGTGACAGATGGTGCGCGTTACATGACGAAATGTGTGACTTCTTTGAAAGTTCTCTTATGCGATGATTTTCTGCATATACAGTGCTGGGACCACAAACTTAATTTGGTCCAAAATTATTGGTCAGTAGAGCTGCCAGAGCTGAATGAGTGTGTAGCTAAAGCAAAGGCCGCATTTCTGAACACTCGAAAGAGAAAACATAATTATCTAGCATTTCTAAATGAAAAATACAGTAAAGGTGAAAAGTCTGCTAAGCTATTTCCAAACCCAGTTTTAACGCGATGGAACTCTTGGTTTTGTTCAGTGGTGTACCTCTGTGAATATTTGGTGGATCTAGTGGAATATTTTTCCACATTGGAGGAGGTGACAGCAGCACTTAAGTACTTCCAGGATATGTCACATGATAAAGTAACCCTAATGTTGATTGAATGCCAAGCAACATTTTTAATTGAACACTGTTCTGAATTGGTGGAATTAATTACTATACTCGAAGGTTCTACCTATGCCTTTAGTCATAAGCTGTATGGTAAAGTGACAGAGCTACAAAGTAATTTTAAACTGATTTCTGACATGAACTACGGAGAAAAAACACAGGAAAAATTGAAAATTCTTCCAACTCTAAAACAAGCAAATGTCAAAAGTCAGTTTCAATCTTTAGGACGGCAGTGCCTTATAAAGCTGAATTTACTCCATCAGTCAGACCCATCCAAAACATTTTTTGAAAACATTGGTACTCTTTTTGACACTCGCTCGATTGGTACAAAACAAGTTAATTCTGATCTCTTCCAATCAGCTCGAAAAATACCATTTTTAAAATCCTGCTCTGAAATTAATTTTCAAAGAGGATACTGTGCGCTGCAGACACAAGTGAGAGCTTTGCAAAGCAATAGTAAAAAAGTTGACATTTTGGACATATTGTGTGGACTGAAAGAAGACCATGAAGAGTTTGCCATCAACAGCATAAAAGCAATATGGATTCCAGTGTCTAATGTTGACAGTGAACGCGCATTTTCAGCATATTCCAACATTATGTCAGACAAGCGCACTAACTTGAAAATCGAAAATTTGGAAACAATGTTGTCTTTGTACTTTGGTGATTGACGTGAAGTATGTTGAAAAAAGTATGAACATTTTTGTCTTATAAAATAATTCAGTGCAAGTACTTTCTAAGCTATTTGAGTTAATTTATTACCATTAACTTAAAAAAACCTCTTAAGACTTTTTATACCGAAAATCAGGGTCTTACCATTTATTTACCAAAATTCAACTTTTTATTTGACGAAATTAAGTAATTTTATTTACCGATTTTATTTACCGAAAATCATGGTTTTACCCTTTTATTTATCGACTTTTTATACTGAAATCCAACTTTTTATTTAACGAAATCCAGTGGTTTTATTTACCACAAATCAGGGTCTCTAGCTATAACCCAAACAAGTATTAATACAGCGTGCTAAAAAAATGCTATTGTGAAGGGCAGCGTGATTTTTCATCTTTATTTGGCCTTAAAAAAAGCTCACATTTCCCTCCTAGATAGGCCTACCACATTATATAGGCCAGGTGTCAGGGCAAAAAAAATTTACTAAATCGGAAAAAAATCCCAGAAAACTGGAAAATGTTTTTAATCACTTCATTTTGGGGCTCTTATTAGTATACTAATTTTTTCCCCCCTTGTGAGAGATTTGCGTTTGCTGCAACAATGGAAAATGCACGCTAAAATTAGATTTTCTTTCAATATCTCCTTTTAAGTTAGTTTTACAGTAAAAATAGTTACCATAACTAAACAGAATCATATTTTCTATAAAAAAAGGTTCATAAGCATATCTATCGTGAACTTGTGTCAAAACATATTTAAAATATACTTGTTTAGGCCTAACCCCTTAACCAACAGTGTGGCGCATGAATACATTCTTTATAACTAACCTTGTTGGCGTCATGCGACAGTTATGTTGTACAATTACCGTGTGCGTTGAGTTACATATGAATAGTGCATTCTAAACCTCAATTCTAGTTTTTGCATGTTATGGGCCCAGTCACCCAACAACTGCGCAAAGATTCACGTAATATTCCGTAAAAACTGTTCGTCGGGTAGTTCACAAATTCGTTTTGTGAATTCGTGTTCACACATTTTTTATTTTTTAAATTTTTTTTTTCCATGATTAGCTAACAGTCTTGTATCTTGTGTTTGAAGTTATATGATTCGCAAGACCAAATTAGAAATAATGGCCGAAAAGTTTGACGGCAATAGTTATCAATGGAAATTTCAGATGAAATGTGCCATAAGTGCAAAAGGAGTCTTTGATGTTGCAAAAGGTGCCATAGAAAAGCCGGCAATAAACAGAAGGAACTAGAAAAGTGGAACAAAGACGACGCAATTGCTATGTTTACGCTCACAGATCACATTAGTTGAAAATGGCAACTCATCTAAAGAAATTCTTTGAGCAAAAATCAAAAATGAACAAAATACTAGTCCACGAACGCTTTTACCAGTAAAAGATGGACGCCAACAACTCCATTGCTCAGCATATTGCCAAGATAGAAAACCTCGCACGATATGTGAGAGAGACTGGCGAACAACTCAGCAATGTTACTATAATGACTAAAATTCTTGGTAGTCTACCTCTCAAATTTCGAAACTTCAGACAAGCTTGGCATTCACTAGACGAGGCTAGACAGACGATCCCAAATATGATGGCACATCTCTTGGATGAAGAGGCCACTCTTAAGTCAAATGAACGGTACGCTCGTCATTTTCTAGCTTCCTCTTGATGTATATACCAATCAATTTTTAAAATGCCATGGTAGGTATAGACTATTTAATTTAGTTCTATTGAAGTTTAAGGAAGTATTGTACAGAGTTTACTTTGTACCTATTCTCACATATGCAGCAGAAACGTGAACAGTGAATGTAAGAGAGACTAGGAAAGTGGAGGCCGTGAGAATGAAGTTTGTGAGGAGCATGTTAGCTGTCATGATGAGAAACAAGATTAGGATTGAAGTTATCTGGGAAAGAGTGAGGGTACAGGGAGTATATGAGATAGTAGAGGAAGCAAGAATGAGATGGTATGAGCATTTTATGATGATGGAAAAAGAGAGGATGCCGAAGAAAATTTTGGAAATGAAGTATGTGGGAAAAAGACCATAGGAGAGGCCAAGAAAAAGGTGGGAGGGGCATATAACAAAGTGTTCAATTGAGAGGAAAAGAATGGAAGAGATTAAAAGAGGAAGGATAGTGGAAGATGGAGGCATTTTACTAAACTGACTCGGCCACAGGCTGGAAACAGTTGATGATGAGTTAATTTAGATAATATTGGCAGTTTCACTTATAAATCATTTGGTAACTAACAAATTAGTAAAATAAATATCAAATTTCACATTAATTACTTAATAGAGTTTTAAAACTCTGGGACCGGTAAACTTATTCAATATTGTAGTCCATTTTGAATTATACTCGATTGAAGTTGCATTGTCATGACATGGCAATGATAATAAAAATAGCTAAATATAGATAATTAAATAATCCTTATTTTTACAAGCTCCCTTCCCAAAATTATTTCTGTTAAGTTAAAAATTTTACATTGAGAACATATTATATTGATTATGAACCTAAGATATTTAAAACTTGTATTAATATACTCACCTACAAAAACTAGCATAGTTAAGTTTCTATTTAGTTAAAGAATTATGTTGATTAACCTGTCTAGAATAAGTATTGATAATATTGCAATAAATATTTTATCAAACCAACCACATTTAATAAAAAAAGCATTTACTATTTCATATTGTCTACTAGAAATACTATGCTAACCGTTTTTTTTTTTTTTAATTTTAAAGTATGACCATCAACTTTTATAAGCATTGAAAATTGAATTGAAATACATTTCCTAGTAAGATAATGTCTAGCAAGAGCCCATACAATGTGCATGCACTGCTATACATGGACGAATGGAATTGAAATAGAAGTGATCATGCGCAATTATTACACTAAAGACTAATAAACTAAATATGAAACATTTCAAATTTCTAATTGTTTGTGATTCTTACATTTAGTTATAGGGTATATAAAGCTACAAAAACATATTTTGTGGAAATATAGCACAGTAACTACACTTTTATAAAAACTTGTTTTGTAATTGTTACTGTAATGTTTTTATAAAAAGAAGTCTTGAAACCATTTTGATTATTTTTTCTATATTTTATGTATGTGTTATTTTTAAATCATGTTTTTTTAAAGTGTTATTTCTAATTTAAAAACCAACATTTCCATATTTTAAACTTTTTCCCATAATTATTTACTACTTATAAAAATGAGTATTATTCTTATTTAAGAACATGTGGCATTTTCATATATATTATTTTAAAGATGTGATATTTATATTTTATGTTTGTTTCAAGTGATAATAATATATCCTTAAAATTTTAAAATTATGAACATACTCTAACTCAACTCAAACTGAGGAGCGTTTTGAAACACTCTACTATAGTTTGACTCGAATTAAAAAAACCAAAGCTAGCAGATACCTTATTTATAGGTATAGAATATTATCTGATATAAAAACTTTAATAATATGTACTTATTTAAGGCTGTACTATAACATGGTTATGTACTTGATTTCATACATATAAACACTTTATAATATTTAAATACCTAATTATGTTTGTGATTATTATGCTCTAGACAGCAAAATATGTTGGTAATGAATGACCTTAAGCATGGAATGTATCCTGGATAGTTCAATGGTTAAATGGTAGAGCTTTGACATGCTAGGCCAGGGGTCCCTGATTTGATTCCTGTGTCCAGACATATTTCAACTACAGTAGAGCCTCATTAATTTGAGTCGTGATATTTTTAACTTCTGTAAAATTTAAAGTAGGGATCCATCCTACATATCTATCATATTGGCCCAAATATAGTGTGGTGTATTTCTCCTTAAAATGTCCTTCCGAAAAGTGTACTTGTGTATATGCTTTCTAACTTTTTTCACTGAAAAAAAGAAGTCTGATTCCTACAGAGATGTATTTTGTAGCATACTGTATGGCCAGCAGGAATCAGCGCTCTCTCACTAAAGGTCAAAACCGTCGCAAAAACTATTGTGCTCTATCGCATCTAATAATAAACTCATGGTCAAAAACGAAGGGAGAAACCATCGCAGAAAATATTGCACTCTCTCGCGGCTACTAATAAACTCATGGTCAAAACGGAGAGTATTTCCACCCTATAGTGTAACTGTACTGGTAATTCAATAGGTCATTGTTAGTTGGTGGAAGAATCTTCTGTTTCCGATATTAAAACCACCCATGGCATATCAATAAGTGAGTGATCAAGTTGAAAAAAAAAGGCTTTCTTGGTGTATCAATTAAACAAGGGAATGAGAAGCTACTGTATGAATTTTAAACTAACAACAATATCCGAGGCTTAAAAACAAAGTACAGGCTGCTAACAAGTTTGCTGTTTCCGAGGATAACATTGGACTTTGGAGAATAAAAATAACATTTTAGGAGTTCCTGCCCATCAAGACAAGTATTCAGAGGGCCTAGTAAAATTGTTTTATATTTGTTGAGTTTTTACCTCATGGTATATTCGAGACCTTTTATTTTTAATGTACAACATCCTCAAAATATTAAGGTTGTAATATGTTCGAGGCCGTACTATATTTAGGCCAATACGATAATTTTTCATAGCACCAAAATGAGAAATAATAATGATGCTAAAATCTTGACAATTCTTGAAAAACAACTTCGTGGATGTAAAGATTCTAATGAAACTGAGATTTACAAATGGATTAGGGGTGATGAATAGTTGTGTTTATTTAAGAAACTGATTTTGTATTATGTATTTAAAAGCTATATAAAATACTTTTTACTTGAAAATACTCAAGTCTTTTAATTTACCTTGTTATTCCGTGTAATTTGAGTTTTCAATAGTTGGAGGTGGGTCTGGTCATGATTTGACTCAAAACTATCTAGACACTTGTATATTTATTATAAATATTCTTTAGTGCCAATTAACCTTATCACTACTCAATTTAAGGGAGTAGAATGATATATTTACAGGGAATCCAACAACATCTACATGCTTAGGAATTTTAACCATTGGTAAAAATTACCACCCCTTACTACCCCCAGCCTAGATAAAAAAATAACTACCATCTACTGCCCGCAGTCTAAATATAAACCCCACATAAGGCCTAAATTTGAACTTACTTTACAAAGCAATCTTGCAAAATACAAGCACTGATTATTCATTACATGTAGATTAACCATTCAAATAATAAGTATGATTCTGTAACCTGATTGAGTGGCTGCATGATCTAAGGCGACACTTTTGCAATAGACTAGGTTTCCAAAAAATGTGGAGATCAAGGTTCAAATCCTGATCAGGTGTAATGAGGGTGGTTTTTCCTAAATTGATTTCCATTCTCTTCACAGAAATGCAGGTAGACTACCTTTAAATTCAACCTTTCTCATCCCTAACTCATGGTAATTAGTACAAAATGCATATAACCTGAACAGGTAGTAAGACGCAATGCTAAAAAAAACTAGTTTTCATTTGTATTGTATTATTATTATTTGATAATTAATTACATGATCTAAAGAGCTTGAGCTCACTTATAGGATAGTGGATTTATAAGAATGAAATTTTACATTGGTTTAAAAGATTTAAAAAGACAAGATATTATAAAGAGAGCAAAATATATATATATATTTTCTTTGCAAACATTTGATCATGAAATAGAAGCAAATCAAAACAAAAAATATACAAAATATGATAGACCGCAGTACAATGTGAAAGATAAGATAATTTTAAATATGTGTGATAGTGTAGATGAATACATTTTATCAATAAATGTAAGAAAAAATAAATAATAACAAAGTTACTTTGAAATAAAAATGAAAATTAATTAGTATTATAATAATAAACAAGACATGTAGGTATGTATGTTCAGGGAAATAATAGATTCTAAAATGTTTACTGAGAAACAAGTTATAAATGCGATTAGGGTTGTGAAGACAAGTAGATAGGAAGAGAATTAAGTAAAATAATTTACAGTACTGTAGGCTCATTTTTTTATTACAAACGGAGGAGAGGGGGGACAAGAAATTAACCTAGTTTTATTATGTTGGGTTTAAAGTTTTTTTATTGGCAAATGAATAATTTGTAATTTTTTTTAATTTGTCAGTTCCAGTAAGCAATTACATTATTACATACATAATACATAATTACATTATAAATCAAAATATTTAAATACTTAAAGTCCAAATCACTTGCGATTTTTCCCATTTCTGTTTAACTGTTAGTTGTTAGTTATAAAATTGGTAAGAAAATGAGTCTTAAACAATATTTTGATTTAGGAAATAAAAGTTATTTTGATACTTTTTTTAGCGTATTACTAGGTTATACGTGGACACATTTGTTATTTTAAATAAAAAATATATTGAGCATGTTTTAAAATCATATGTTTATAAATATTTTTTGCAAACTTTTGGTTAAAATAAATAGTATTATGGTGTCCCCCTCGACAAAACACACCTGTGTATCACCCCTAGCTAGGATAGAGTCCACTCCTTTCATGATCAAGGGTAAAAAAACAGAAGGGAACACCCCTTTTGTTTTGTATTTTACAGAGCGGCGCAAGGATGAGCCAAAATAGCTCAAAACCCAAAACACAGCACAGAGATTCTATTACACTTGGGATCATTGAATTGTTGACAACTACAGACTGAACACACACACCAAAAAAAATCAGATTGCATAGTTGACCTAAAAATTTAACGTTTGACAATGGGATACATGGTAAGTGAATAAAACAAAACAATTTAACATGTGATTTTTTATTAGATAAATCACATCCAAAATTCCCTACTTATGATGCAGCAATAAGTTACAATACTACTCTCAACATTTGTAGCGCATATTCTCAAAACAAATAGTATATCATTGTCTACTAAAACATAATTGATTTCAAAAAGAGATACTTAATTATGTTTGTTTAAATAGTTACCAATCATAAGTCCAATCTTACCAGATGAGAAAAAAAAGTAGCAGACAATTATTAAATAAGCTGTTGACCTAACTACCATTTTGCTAGTAGGAAATAAACCATTGAAAAATGCCTCGTGTTTTTGCTTCAACTTTGATATATATATATTGGTGTTTGGTATAACTATACCTAAATCATTTCTAAAATTTTAGATGAAAATTAAAATACTTTGTCCTCTTGTACAAAGGACACCATGAATTGTTTGTTTTTCTTGCTTAAAAGATAACAATCCACTTTTTATTTGATAACCAAGACTAAAATATTTATCTTTGGAAAGCTATAAAAATACAAATATTTATAAGTTGTTGAGAAACTTAGTCACAAAATAGGGATTGTTTGGAAAATATGATGCAGTGTTACCAAAATGTAAAATAATTTATTAAAAAATTCCAATTATAGTCTGAGACTATATTAAATCAAATATGCCACTCGAGTAACGTCATTCTCACAAGCAATGTTGACTCGGAAGTCGATGTAACAGCAAATATCAATAGATCTTCTAAAGTTTATTGTTGAGTCAATGACAGTTTTGGTAGATGTTTAACTCCTCTGAATGACACTCAATAGTGTCACATGACCGGCAGTATCGGAATGACCGCTACAAGCTCCCGTGTCTGTCATAATTTAAAAGATGTTGAGTCCAAAATCAGGTAAGTAGTTATGTTAATCATAGACAAATAGTGTATTAATATAGTTAGTGATAGATAAATTGTCTGTACCCTTCTTTTCATTAATAAGATTGAAGTTGTAACATTTTCACATAGTAATTGACCTGCAGTTCACTGGTTTGTTCATTTTTCTCACAGTTGTAACAATCCAACTTGAAAGTAATAATAATAATAATAATAATAATAATAATAATAATAATGATAATGACGCCAGTGGGTCACTTTTCTCATTTTTCTAAACAAATTTATTAGGCTTACTTACCAGTTTTAAGGTTTTTTTCAAGACGGAAGATCATCATTTAGTAATCTTATTCAGAAACAATAAATGTAAGTATAAAATCTAATAGCTGCATACCATCGCCCACTTGTTAGTTTTTGTTGTTTTTCGCTACCATAATTTAAAGCGAGTCTCAATTATGAGAAACTGGGGGTTTTTCTTAAAAACATTTATACTACTAATGGTTTTGCTCGATATTACATTGCTGATTGCTGCTTATTGCTTTGGTGGCTGCTACTCTTACAACAAAATAGACTGCCGAGAACGCAGAGATTGGAGTTTGACCCCAGTCGGGTGCACTGACGATGGTTTTCCCTAAACGGTTTTCCACTCTCTCTTTCATGGAAATTTGGACGCACTTCCTCGAAATTCAAACCTTCGTCATCCATAACCAATATGTGTAATTAGTACATAAGCAAACAGCTCGGACGATTAGTATGACGTGATGCTAAGAAAAAAATCAAATCAACCAAAGCTCAAACTACACATCTTTTTAAATTTATTTTGGTGATTTTCTTCAAGTTAAGTTAAACTTTGGTTTTAACTGGTAGGGAGAAAGAAAAATATACATAAATGATTCGGACTGCTGGGATATTCTTGTCACTTTTAATTGCCTGTTAAGTCACTTTTTAATAATTTTTTTTATGGCTTCTTGTTACTTTCTCACTTATTTGAAGACTCTTCGGCACTTGCATTCCTGTAATGAGTACCAAAATTAATCTGAACTAGGGATAGGAATGTGCGGAACTGTTAACAGTATTTAAATGTATGAGTGGGAGGAGATGGTCTCACTTTGTTCAGAGGTAGGCAACTAGGTGGCAAAATTATTGCAAGGCATCCCTTCCACAACAACTTCCCGTACCAAGCTAAAATTAAAGTTTTTTGTGTTGTTTATTTAACATTTCGATAAAATGTTAAAGGTTCCTTTATTTTTCTTAGTAGGGGAAAAAATAGAAAAGAAAAATCAAACATTTAGTGCTGTATTATGCTATAAAAGGTGAGTATATCATATAAAAAAATCATTTGAGGTATTTAAAGTGCACTTTCTGAACGAAGTGATTATATCAAAATAAATTTTATAACAAAGAGATTACTTGATTTTAAGATGGAATATGGTAGCTATAATAGGATTTATAAAACAAACTTACATTTGCTAAATTGTTGGTTTTAAGAAGGATCCAACTAATTAGAATGAAACATAAACTCCAACCAGAGAATGTATTGAAATCCCTTTCTTCTACAAAAGTCTGTGCTGACATTTGTGACATTCACTTACAACAATGAAGACAGCTGCGAGTTTTAGAAAGGATGTATTATCTTCTTTTTCTCTCGGCAAAACATCTTCACGAATTGTTATGATAAAAGAGGTATGTTGAGAATTCCTTGGTATATCATTTGAAGGGCTTTGGGCAAAAACATGTTAACTTATATGCATTCATTGACATGTGAGTTTTTTTCCCCCACAACCCTTCATTTTGCTGTTCAGACCCGGTGGAGACGGAACCACACCGGTCTGAAAGCTTGTTGAAGCTGGTCCACACACAGTCAATTCAACAAGAGGTGTGTGAAATCAAAATATGTGTATATTTATTCTACTAAAAATTTGTATCATTGCACAGATAGTATCTAGTTTCATTAATATTTATCAATGTTTTAGTAATTTTCTACTGTAAACATAGCATAAATTGTTGATTTTTAGTTTGACCATCCTTATCACCAAAATAATGGACAGTAAATCTAAATTTGTTTATAAATTGATGTATAATTTTAGTTGTTTTTTAAAGTATGTTTGTAGAAGAAAACCTAAGAATACTACGGCTTATTATAATCAGCTATGTTGTAAAATAGAGAATATACTATTTTCATAAGTGCCTAAGTAGCTCAAGATATTCCATCAACACGGCACAATGTTTTGCTTTCACTCTGTTACACACGTTGAGTGCAAAAACACAATTCACTACTTCAATTTCAAGAGTGATACGACCCAGTTGTGCATGCCCTTGAAGAAATTGAGACAACATTTAACACATAAAGTGCTAAAAAGCTCATAAACTTATGAGTTGTATCAACAGAGAACAATTTGACCAAGCTTTTAACAGAGCAGTACAACCTTTCACTTGTACATTGTCTCTTTGTAAGGCATTTCAACAGGTTAATATCGATCTAAGTGAATGTTTCTTACATATTTATAATTTATTAACTCAATTAGAAACACACAGTGAGAATGCAACAGGTGAATTTGATGTCCTATTTGATGCTAATGAGACCATTCCTCAGTTCATAGCTGGAGGAACTATTTCAGTTCTGAGACACAATGTTAGACAGATATAGGAAGGTAGAACATGCCATCAAAAGAGTATTTCAGACGCTCACTTTACAACCCTTTTGTTAACTCACATAATTTCAGAGTTGGGACTCCTTTTTCAAAATACAGTAGCCTGTTCATGGCCTTCCATAAAATTCTTCTCAGCCCTTGCATATGTACCAATTTAATTTATAATGACCTCAAAGATTGCATTTAGTTTAGTGTAATTTCCTCCACTCTACAGTGGCCTCATCCCTTTTAGGAACAAATTTATTCCTAAGAACCTTGTTTTAGAACCCCTTAAATTTGTTTTTGGCATTTAAAGTAGGATACCACGTTTCACACTTATAGAGAAATGGTAATGTGTATTCTGAGTTTTACATTCCTTAAAAGCAGGCAAGATGTCAACAACTTACTGGCTGAGTAATAACATGCATTTCCCGACTGTATTATTTACTTAATTTTCAATGGCTGTATCCGAATAATCAAGTACACTTGATTTGATACAAACTTGATGAATGTGCACTTATCACACACTTGAGACCAAATACTTCAACAGATTATTTGGACGACAAACTATCCTTTCCACACCCTTGAGTCCGCAGTGCTGCTTCCTACAATGAGCTTAAAAACAATTTTAAATGCCATCTACCAGCCTGTTATCACAGATCACATTGCTCTATGAGTTCTAGCTCTAGCAGACGAAAAAATAAACAATTGCCAGTCAAACACCGCATCAAGGGCGTGTCAAGGGTGACTTGCCGTCACCCTTGGACTCAAGAGTGTGTGAAGGGTGCATTGGCACACTTTGTGACTATTCGGACGGATATACTCTTGATCACGTGATTGCCAATGCAAATATCGAGTGACGTCAAGGGTCGACAATGCGTGAAGTAGACTATTCGGATACAGCCAATATAATATTGTTATTTCTAGTTAAAAATTTTCCTAAATTTTTAAACTCATTAATCCTGTCAAATGATACAGTGTTCGCAGTAATCTCTAAATCATCTGCATAGCCTGATAGCTGCATTGTACTGTTTAGCGTCAACCTTTCCAAATTTTCTTGCATTACCCTAAACGCATACTCTAAAGCTAAATTTAAAAATGAGGAAAGTTCATTTTCTTGTCCTTTTTTTTATATTACTAGCCTGAATGTAATTTGTTAATTTCAACCAAACAACCAATTCAGGGTGTATGTATTTTGGATAGGTACATTCTCACTTGTTTCAAGTAAGCTCTCCGTTGAGAAAAAGATTTTTTTTAATTGAAAGAGCATTTACAAATAGAACTAATTAAATAAATTAACAAGAGGTTATTGATAAAAAAAAATTATAAATATGAATATGTATTTAATAAGAACAAATTAAATTGTTATAAGTCTATTATTAACCTGTTACTGAATAAAACCAACCAGAATATTAAATAAGTTCTCATGATACACTTAACCTAAAAATATTTAGCGTGAAACAAATTCACTAGTATTCTTTATTGTACAATGCAAAGTAGCATGATTGATATTGAGATCATGTGCAGTGCATTAATAGAAAGGATACAATTATATTAAAATAATTTTTGACACAATAACATGATTCCTCAGTCTTAGTCCTTCATCTCCCCTTCCTCATCCTCCTCCTCGATGCCTCGGATGTACAGAACATTGTTGCATCTGATGAGACATTCTCCCAGGGTACCCGTGGACTGGGAATCTACATACTCCTCCGTGTTGGCCAACTGTAAGTTCATGTAGCCATCAACAGAGATCATGTAGCCTTTATACTCATGGCCCCACTTGAGCTTCACAATCACTGGTTTGCCCACAAGACCATTCAAGAATGGCTTGGGGTTGATGGGCATCGCTGCAGACATGGTGAGTCGCTGAAGACCAACAACAATAAGAATATAGGCTCTATTCCAGTAGAGGTGTCAATATTAGTACTCACAGTCTAGGAATGAGTAGTGGTCGTGGAGGAACTATATCATAGTGGTTGTGGTTGCTAAAAGATCTAGAATATGTGTTAGGTAAAGGGAATAAATAATTAATATCCCATTTACAATATATTAGTTTGATAAGGAAAAAAAGTAAGAGGTTCAAGACATTAGTACGGTAAACTTTTGCGTCTCACAAAATAGGTGAGGTTAGCTATTAAATGTTAGGCATGTTTATTGTATGTTATGAATTAAATAATCACCCGCCTCGGTGGCGTAGTTGGCTAACGCGCTAGTCGTGTTGAGCTCGACCGCCGAGGACGGGGAGATCGAGGTTCGAATCTCGGTCGGGTGAACTGGGGGTGGTTTTTCCTAAATGGTTTTCCACTCTCCCTCCCCGCAAATGCGGGTTCACTTCTTCTAAATTCAACCCTCCCAATTCCTA
>CABFWB010003239.1:0-10937 GCA_902151455.1 Timema bartmani | reverse complement strand
TGTTGTATATTATAAGATGTTGTGTATTTGACTAGAGTGGTGACTAGTCACATGACTGGCTCAGGAGCTTAGATATATAAGTGAGTGCAGAGAGGAAGAGAGGTGTGTTTTTGTTCATATTTAATTGTAGATTGTAAACCATATCGATATAAATAAATTACTAAATACAACCATAACAGTACCAGAATCCTACCCTATATTATTGTTTAGGTAAGATAAGATACCTTCCAGAAGAAAGTAGGAAATAAAGTATTAGAGATTGGGATTGTTACTAAAATCATTGTTTATTAGATACTGTATTTCCTACAAGCCTATAACCTAAATTATCAATTAAACGTAAGACTTTTACACAAAGTATGTAATACAATTTTTAGCTAATTTGTTTAGTTACAGTTATCAAACTTTCAACATAATATAGTTTCTGAAAACAATGTAGAGTACAAGATATGAGCAAACTTTAAAAAAATATTATAATATAATAATAATTTCTACAAGCATATAATCTAGGTGATAGTTTGAACGTATGGGAAACACACAAAGTTTTTTCATTCAGACAAATGTAATCAAGTTTTAAGATACCTTAATTATTATATTTATCGAATTTTCAATATAATATAGTTACTGAAACCAATATACAAGCTAATAGCAAACTTTTAATATAAGTATAGTCTTATATGCTAAATCAGTCCGGAAGTTGTTAAAGGTTGCCTATTCTTAAAAATACATTTTATACATAATTTTAAACCTCAATTTTTTAAATCACATCTGCCAGATATATAATTATTATAACGTGTTTATGGAAATTGGTTGTTTAGTAATTGAGATTACTTTAAATTTTACAAAGCCATTTATAATACCATTAAATAATAAACCTGAGAAGACTAGTACAAGGCTCAATTTAAAATTAATATTAAATAAGAAAAAGAAGCCAAATTAATACAGTGTAGTGTAAGGTAAAATAAAACATAAAGTATTGTTTTGAAAGAAAGGTGTAAAATATAATATAATTTGTAGTTTATATAACTTACCGCAAAAAAAAGTACTTCTTATAAAATTACACTTATGCTTGAACGAAGCTGTTGTAAGAAGACAACAATAAATATGTGGGTTCAACATTTTAAAAAAATACCAATTTAATTGATACTAGGCCTATATTAAATAATATAAATATCTATAATAATTATAAAAATAATAATAAATTTATAAGATATTACTTAAATTCACGACTGTCAATATTATTAATAGCTTGCTATTATTATTACTATAAATTACAAATAAAATTGCTCGTATTACGATAGATTAAATAAATACTTTATTAAGCTTTGATATTAATAATAAAAAAAATTGTCAATTTAAAATAATGAATTTAGTATTTTGAGCGGTTAAACTACATTTAGCCTACTAATAACCGTGGTATTTGAGAATAAGAAGATAAAGGAAAAGAAACCTGGTGTCTACTGGCAGAGATTGGCAGCCTGACGCAATCTAAAAGACGGAGAGAGGCGAACGGAGGAAACTTATGACTTGTAATGGCTGAACTTATGGGTGGTAAGCTTTTCTTTAGTCGGAGCACTATCCATTTATAAATGTTGTATCATGTGGAGGATAGGACATAAATGGCCACGAGGATTATAGTGGAAACTGCGTGAACGATGTGTGACTATTCGCGAGTGGTTTGAGTTTGCATTTATGAAAAAAAAACGCTAAGTTTTTTTGTTTAGTGTGAAATCATGCTAGGTGGTATTTTTCATTAATTATATACACGTTACGGGATATAGTTTTTTTGAAAATTCTTTGTAGACATGTCATATTTTAGATTTGAACATTTTTAAGAAGAGGTGGAGCCGTTGGACAATTGCCTAGAAAGGCTCAAACTGGCATTTTTAGTTAATAAAACTGAGGAACTGGAGAAGGTTCCACTTCTATTAACTAAAGTAGGGCCTAAAACATGCAGGCTTCTTAAAAACCTTTTGATGCCAGAAGCACATACAGACAAAAGTTATGAGCAACAAGTGAGGGTGTTAAAGAGTCATTTTAGTCCACCGAAATCCGTGGTGTCGGAGAGAATGGTGTTCAACCAGGATTCGCAAGCCAAGTTTGAAATAGTAGCTTAATATTTAGTGGAAATAAAAATATTAGCAGCGTCCTATGATTTTGAAGCATTTCTCAAGGATGCATTACGTGGTCGGTTGATAAGTGGTCTACGGGACGGATCCATTCAATGCCAGTTAGCTAGGGAGAAGATTCTCACATTTGAGGAGGCGTGTGAAATGGCAGGGCGTCTAGATTTATCCAACGGCCAGCTCAAAACCTTTAATAAGGTGGAGCCTCATTCTGTGATTTTTTGGGGGGAAGAGAGTGAAGTGCAGGCAAATGTGTAAAAGTACTGGAAAGGTTCCGGGATTGCAGGGAAAGAGGTCGTGTTTTAGGTGTAACAGTCCTTTGCATTTGGCTGCAGAGTGTCCTTTGAAAAATAACAAATGCTACACATGTGGCAAGGTAGGACATATAGCTACGACGTGTAGATTAAAGAAAAAAGAAAGGACCTAAACTTAAAACAGTTAATGAGCTAGAACTATGTCATGTGGACAGTGAAGGACAGTGATGTGTAGCTGGTAACAACAGTGAAAGTGTATGGTAAGCCAGTGGAAATGGTGATTGACACTGGTTGTCCACGCATCTTGATGCCAGAAAGTTTGTAAAAAAAAGGCTTTAGGATGAAAACTCTAAGACCACCGTCAGTGGGTCTGAGTTCATGCTCGGTTCATGTTCTAGATCTGAATGGATAATTTAGAGCTGAAGTAATGCATGGATCCTCCAAGCTGGAGTTGCCAATCTTAATAGTTTCCTATAATCGGAAAGGAGCTCCGACATTTTTGGGGAGAAATTGGTTACATTTGTTGAGATTGGACTGGCAGTCATAAGTTAGGTATGTTGGGAACATGCTACAGGACCGATCAAGTCTGGCAAAATCACTAATTTCTAAACATGCAGAGGTGTTTGACGAGCCGGTGGGGGCTATTAAGGGGATAACAGTAGATGTGGTTATGAAAGAAGGAGCCACGCCTCTATTTTGCAAAGCGAGAACAGTGCCTTGCGCTTTACAGGATGTGGTGGAGGAAGAATTAAAGTTTATGCGTGATGAGGGAATAATGTACCACGTTCAACATAGCCTATGGACTACACCGTTAGTGTGTGTACCTAAGGAAAATGTAAAAATGATGTTATGTGGGGATTTTAAAGTGACCTTGAATAAATTTGTGGAAGACAAACACTATCCGTTGCCCACGATGGAGAGTATTTTTGAAAAGCTTTCTGGGGGAAAGATATTTAGCAGGATTTATTTGTCAAAGGGGTACCTACAGTTGTAGGTTAGTGAAGCGTCTTAATCTTTACTAACCGTAAATACGCATGTAAGATTGTTCAAATTCCGCAGACTAAGTCTAGGTATAAAGAGTGAATGTTCTCTTTTTCTGTCGGTCATGGACCGGGTTTTCTTAGGGCTAGAGAAAACCTTTTGTTATATCGATGATATAATAGCAGTATCAGGTACAGTGGAAGAGGCCATGAAACGTACAAATGAGGTGCTTCAGAGACTAAGAGATTATGGGGTGAAAGTAAACAAGGACAAATGTGTTTTTCTGTCAGATAAAATTACCTATTTGGGTCATCGGATTGATGCGAGGGGAATTCATCCAACCAAGGAAAGGGTGAAGGACATGTTAGGGGCAGCAGCGCCAGAATATGTGACACAGCTGAGAGCATTCCTTGGACTTTTGCAATTTTATGGAAAATTCTTACCAAACTTAGCAACAAAGTTGAGTCCTTTGTATAAATTGTTGGAGTCTGGTAGGATGTGGAAATGGGACCAAGAAGAGCGACAAGTGTTTGAGAAAAGTAAAAGGTTACTAGTGGAAAGTGACACAGTGGTGCCATTTGACTCTTATTTGCCCATTAAGATAACTTGCGATGCTTTCAGTAAGGGTCTTGGGAGAGTGATGAGTCATGTGTTCCCAGATAGTTCCACTTGACCTGTATATTTTAAATCCAGGACATTATCAAAAGTGAAAATAACAATCCGCAAATAGAGAAGGAATCTTTAGCATTGATTTTCGAAGTAAAAAAATTCCACAGGTACGTTTTTGTTCGTAAATTTACCCTGGTTACCTACCATAAACCATTGTTGTATTTGTTGTCCACCTAGAAAGGTATTCCAGAGATGGCAGCAGCTCGTATACAGTGGTGAGTGCTGTTACTGTCATCATATGTTTATAAGTTGGAGTATAGAAAAGGATCTGAGATCGTTTAAGTGGATGTGTTGTCACGATTGCTGACTGGTGATGGGAAGATGTTAAAGGAGGATGTATTTTACTTTTGCATCTTTAGAGGAGCTACAAATATCTAGTGAGGAAATTGGGAGAAACTAGGAAGGATTGATGTCTTAGTAAGTCGTAGTAAAATTGTAGACTGGACACTGCATGGTTGGCCACTCAAGGTGGAACTGGAATGGATGCCATTTTTTCAGAAGTGGTACGAGATCTCCATTGAAGACGGGTGTCTCCTCTTGGGAGAATCAAGCGGTGGTCCCAGAGGCGTATTGTCAGGCCATTTTGTCAATGTTACACGAAGAACATCCCGAAGTGTGTAAGATGAAGGCGTTATCCCGAGGGTATATGTGGTGGAATTTACTCGCAGATTGAAGAGATGTGCAAGAAATGTACCATTTATCAGGAGACTCGAGATGCTGCTCCGAGAGTACCGTTGCAACAGTGGAGCTAGCCACTAAGAAGATGGCAGAGAGTTTATGTTGATTTCGCAAAACTGGAGGTAATAGAATACTTAGTGTTGGTCGACGCTCATTCGAAATGGACAGAGGTGTTCCCCATGTCTACTACAATGAAATCGCAGACAATAGCTAAACTAAGGACATGTTTTGCTCTCCAGCATAGGGTAGATAATTTCCTTTTTTGCCTATAGGAATACCCCTCACACAATTACCGGTAAAGCCCCGGCTTAGTTATTTCTTTGATTCAGACTGAGAACTCGGTTGTCAATGTTGAAGCCTCATTTTGTAGTAAGAGTGGAGAAAAAGAAAGAAAAATTGGAAATAAATTGGAATAGAAAGTTGGGATCACCTCGTACATTTGAAGAAGGTCAAATAGTTTTGGTTAAAAAGGTTCGAGGAGAAACTGAAATATGGATGTCAGGGAAAATAATAAGGATTATGAGTCTTGTTACCTATCTAGCTAGGGTGAGAACTAAGGTGCGGTTTGTGCATGCGGATCACTTGCGTAATTCAATGTTAGAGATATGTTATACTGTGGGATGTTTCTATTGATATAAAAATACTACGATAGATATAACTTTTTACAATTTATAGGATTTGGGGAGAATAAAAACGAAAAAGTAGATTCTTGAAGTTAACATAAAGAAGCAAGTAGGCCTAAATATATTAATATTTTTATTCATTCCGACTCTTTCTCAATTATTATTAAGGTCTGGAATTGGTCAAAACTTCAAACAATTTCAATAGTTTTTCTTAATCGTACCAAAATTAACAATCAAAAGTATTTGTTGTATTCCCTACAAGATGAATACGGTAATCTCTATGTTTATTTAAAAAAATGTAATCATTGAATTTTGGAATAAATAATGATAGATTAATTTTAAGTTTTGTTGTTGTTATTTTTGTTGTTGTTGATTGCTAAATGCTGATTAAAAAATATAACCCAACCTAATATAAAATACACTTCGTTGTATTTCGTAAATTAAGTTATAGAATTCAAGGTGGCCATCTTAGTCAGTGGGAACGTATCCATCGATGTCAGGACACATATTTTATAATACAATGATATGTGTATTGTGGAGCTACTACTCTATTTTGTTTATGTTTATAATACCTAATCATCCCTCCTCTGCCCCTTACAAACAGCTTTTGTTGTGTTAATAAACTACGAATAAGAGCAAAGAAATCTTCGAAACTTTTATCTAAAGGTAAATAGGAAGGGCTGCTATCTCAGATCGCCCACATGGCCATATTTACAGAAGAGGTACCAAACTGACCTAAATAGTGTTAGCCATATAATTCTTATGGAGCTTTCTCAAATTAAGGTCCTCGGACCATTAAGGGTCTGCGGTGCGCCATTAAGTGGTCCGTGAACCCAGGAGTTTAGTAATAATTATTAATTATATAATGTTGATAAAATGTAATCAAACAATTTCAATCTTCTGTGACTGGTGCTGTTGCATTTTCGCAACAGCTGTAATTTGTTTTTTAATTAAATCTAATAAGGTCGGATCTGTTAAGACTTATAGTTATAACGTATAAACCGTTCGTGTCAAAATGAGTTAAAAATATAAAGTAGACCACATTGTAAGTTTAACTGACGCCATATACAAACAAGCAAGACTGGGGAGAAGGAAGTGACGTAGGCCGAGTAGCATACTTTACTTGATATGAACAAAGAAAATACTACGCGAGTCATATACTCAACAGGATCCCCTTAGTTAGTTCCTGCTGCGTAGTATGTTGTCATCAAACATTCATAAACATGTTTTAGTTATATTCATTTTAATTGTAGTAAGGAGAAATATGAAATTTATAATATAAGGAACGTACTTGGATAGAACAGCATATTAGATTAATTGGTACAACTTCTTTGGTCAAATTGAACAATATAAATGAAGAACCATAACATGAAGATAATTTATTCAAAGATAAAATATTATATCAAGAAATTAAGTCAATTAAAACAGGCATAATAAAATTTCTAGAAAATCATCATAGAAATTATTAAGTAATAAAGTTCAAAAATTAATTTGCATAAAACAAGTAAAAATGTAATTCTGTGCGAAACACTATTAATCAGTAACAGAATTTATTTTATGAGATACAGGAGCTTTAACTGGCGCTATGCAGGGATGTTGGGAATACGCAATGGCACCAGTCGTGATTTCATACTTCTAACTTATTGCCACCGTATGTTAACATTGCATAGTTATTTCAAGTTCTATCACAATCACGTGTCTGAAAGTTCTATCACGTTGCTTTAGTTTGCTGTAATTATTCACTTGCGGTCACTACTATACATACATATACGAATTAAAGAAAATAATTCAAGGAAGAAAAGTATTTTTTCAACAAAAGTGTAAATACTTTTTTGGAATAATCTTGTTAGTAATATTTTTTTCTGTTCAAAATACGTCCTAATTGAAATTTATATTTAATGATTATTAAGTATTTTGTAGATTATGTTACAAAGTTTTAGGCAATATAATTTTGTATTTATCAATTACCATGTGCCAATTTTTCCCCTAATAATAAACTAGGATTTTATAATCGTTTAACAATATTGTAATTTTTTTTTAAAATAAAATTAACAAAAATACAATATTATTTAAACATTTATTTAATAATATTGCTTCAATAATAATATTATTATGTATTAAAGTATATATTTTTAACTATTTATAACAATATAGGTGGTTGCAAAAATGCAACGGCACCAGTGTTCATGTTATTTTTTTAGCGCCAGTATATACACATACATACCTAATCACGCCTTTCCTTTACGGGGTGGTCAAGAAATTGTGCATATAGCTCAAAAA
This sequence comes from Timema bartmani, assembly GCA_902151455.1. Classification (NCBI taxonomy): domain Eukaryota; kingdom Metazoa; phylum Arthropoda; class Insecta; order Phasmatodea; family Timematidae; genus Timema; species Timema bartmani. The sequence continues at coordinate 3,329 of CABFWB010003239.1, read as the reverse complement.
ACAGCTCCGTACTCCATCCATCCCCATTCACTTTCTCCACACTTCCCTATCCTTACATGTTTTTTTATTCTTAAAACTCTTAATGTTTATCTTTTTCACACATTTGTCTACAATATTTACATGGCGTATTCCTTCTTTTGGATCCTTACACTCTACCTTCATTTATACGTTTTATCACTCGATCCCCAATCATACTCTCAACATGCCCAAATCAACGTAAGACGCTTCTTTCACATTGATAATACATTTATTATGGTCTTGTATTAATTATAGTCGTAAAATGGAATAGACTAAAAATGATATTTTTCTGGCATAGTTTTTACCCTCCTCACTTCTTCACTACTCTCAGGGCCCCGGTGATCCCCCAGTACACATAGCTCTCATTTTTTGGTCCTCCACCACCAAAGCTTTGAGAAACACTGTCCCGGTCCTGGTTTACAAAATGTTAACAATAGTGCTCAAGCATTATTCCAGGTTCCACCTGGCTCGTCCGTGGCGTTTCCGTCACAGGAATCCATGTGAGACCTTCCCTCGACAAGGTGCTCTAGAATTACCTACAGTGTTGGCCACATTTTTGTGACATGACTAGTCGTCTTAATGTCTGCGTTGTACTTGCCATATTGTCCGTACCAATTGTCCAGCATGTCCGTATCTTCTGTCCCGGTGTCTTCGTTAGTACTAGTTCCGTCAGTCTTTGTCGTATCGTCCTCTTGGTTCATGTTCCTATTTACGTCTGTGTCTATTCTTAGTATCCGTCCCTCTTGCAGTTGTTTAGTGTAATTGTCTTTTTAAATGTTGATGATCAGCATCGCGATCGTGTCTAGGAAGTCCCACCGTCCACTTTCCCTTAGTATGTTAAATACAGCATTTACTAATATTGTAACTTAATAATCGTTCCAAACATCGTACTACACAACAAGGTGACGTGTTCTGGCGTGGCCTCCTTCCTACAGTCACACAAGCTCTGGGTAAGGGGGGAGGAGAGGGGTTCAGATGTCTCATCATTTACAGTCTTTCCAACACGCTTGGAAATAATTGAAAAGTTCTTCTACCGGTTGCACTCCCTTCCCAGTTAGCTTGCCACTCTTCAAGTAACACCCTGTTGATTTCACAGGCTGAACTTACTCCAGCCCTAGTTACGCTTGCAACTATCTAAATAACATTTTCTCAGCCCATAGTTGGATTCGGAGCTGGACACGTGCGCGGATGGTCAGCCACCAAGAACTGAATAACATATTATCAAGAAGATAACATCTACAGCTACCAATCCAGGTGAGGTGGAACCTTATTTGTGCAGGGAAGTCCAAGCAAAAAAAAAGAGAAGTTTTTAAGGGCCTGCCTTCCATCTCTACCTCAACCCACTCTCCCCTCCTTGATAAAGGCTTGAAAGTTAGATATTTCTAAAAGCTATTTAGAGTGGTACTCCTACCCAATTTTTTAAAATTAGATTAAAAATAAATAAATTGGATGCCTTTAGAAGCTTTGATGAGTAGTAATCACCTTGTATTTCTTTTTAAATTAGACTCCTTTAAAAGCTACCATTCAAAGTGCTTTTCCCCAATTTTGAAATTTGGAGGCCCTCGAAGCTATTTAGAGTGACCTTTTCTTCAATACTTCCGACAGATGAGCAAACAATTAAAAAAAAGTTATGTCTTTAAATGTTATTTGGAATGATCCTCGCCTGGAAATTTTTGAAAACTGGATGCTTTTAGGAGATAATTGGAGCTGTCACCTGGATTTATATATACATGGTGTCAAATATTCTATCGTCCAACATTAAGTAAAGTTTATATAAACATAGGTCTAAAAACGCTTAGTTTTAGAGTTATTTAAGGTTTTTTTTATTGCATGGCCTGCTCTATCACCAAATTTGAATCTAATGGATTTTTATCTATGGGGACATTTAAAGTTCTTTATTTACTCAACTCCTGTTCTTGATGTTGAGGATTTAAGAGAGCGTATCATAAATTAATTTGAGTAGTTATGTAACACTCCCGGTGTATTTAACAAAGCATGGAACACAGGCTCAAAGAATGCATCGAAGCAGAGGACACCATTTTGAACAATTTTTGTCACAGAATGTTCTGTCTTCTTGTGTTTTTGTTTGTTTTTGTTAAACTTTGACTTGTATAATTGCGTTACTTCTTCTGTTGGATTGCTTATTAATCAAACAATACAATTCCTCCTAGCTCAGAAACTAAGCGTTTTTAGAGTCATGTTTGGATTTACTTTTCTTAATGTTTGGTCAATGGGAATACACCCCTAGGGTATTTTACACCTATTAAAATATATCCTGTATAATATATAATTTTCCTCTAGAATATATTTTGAGTGGCCCTCTCCCAGAAAATTTTTAAAATTGGCTGCCTCTTGAAATTATTTAAAGAGGTAGGTACCTATCTGGCACATTTTTGAAAATTGAATGCCTTAAATATTATTACAGTTTGATAAAAGTCTTTCAGTCTCATATTCGAAAATATCATAAGATGTGAAAAACGTCTTGATAGGGGGATCACGCTTTTAAATGTTATTTAGAGTAGTTTTCCATCCGAATTGTTTTGAAATTTAGATACTTTTAGAAGCTATTCTAAATAACTATAGCTCAGATTTTTTCAATTTAGGTTTTCTAAAAGCTTTTTGAAGAGATCTTCTCCCAGATATTTTTTTAAATTTTGATGCTTCTAGAAACACCTCTAGAAGCTAATTGAAGTGGTTCTTGCCCGGAAATATTTTTTAAAATGGACTCTTCTTAGAAGCTATTTTGAATGGATCTCTTCTGTAAATTTTCGAAAACTAGATGTTTCACTAAGATATTTGAAGTGGTCTTTTCCTGACAAATATTTGAAAATTTAATGCTTTTAGAAACTATTTGGAGTGGTCCTCGCGTGAAAATTCTTCAAAATGACGTGCATCTACTTTAAGGAATCAACTAATACATTATGCAGCACTAGTGGTGGACATAAAATAAAACTACAAAGACTCTTTCAAAGTAAAATATGTTCTTCTATGAAGTTGAAAAACAACCAGCTCCGTACAGTCATGAAACAAGAGTGTCCAGCACAGAGTCAAAGATATACGGGTCTGGCTACTCTTTAGTTCCAGTGATCATAACTTGAAGCCAAATAGCGTTAGTGTCGTTGCCGGATAGCGCGCGCGCAATTTAAATATTGTAAAGAACAAAATGATAACATACAAATACAATTTATCACTTGCTCATGGTTGTAGTATAATTTAAATTTATTTGTAATGCTGTATTATCAAGCACATGCTAATTATTTGTTTGGTAAAATTGGATCATAAAACATGGTTATAAATTATTACTTAAAAAA
>CABFWB010003238.1:57662-83850 GCA_902151455.1 Timema bartmani | reverse complement strand
AATATTAATCAGTGCCTCCAAAATAGTGCCAGCAAGTCCTCGTCCAGAAGCATCAATTACTGGGATGAATTGTAAAAAATACTACCTAAGTTTGGACTCAGAATTTGTCTCAGTGTTATCAATATAGCGAACACATAATGATAATTGTTCAACTTGAGAGATGGCTGTGGTATCATCAGCCAATACTGTAAAACACTTTGAGCTATTTACTCTTTTTACAATGCTATCTTGGATTATCTTACCACAAATGTATATAATTTCATTTTGTATAGCTGGGCTTGTGTAAACAGCATTGGAAGGAGCTGTATCATTATGATGCTTGAGAATTAAGTCACCACACTTAGCCCACATCTTGAGCATCGCCCGAAAATTTCCATCATTAATCAAAGGTTCTGGGGCATCAGGAAGTAGAGGGCCAGAGTCATTAGTGCCTCATAGTGGAATTTCTTGTCTTCCCATCGTTATAATAGTATCCACGATAAAACGAAGCCTATTTCTGTTTTCTTCAGTGTGCTGCTTAAACCCAGTGTCAAATTGTTTAACTACATCTACACGAGCTCCTTTCTGAACATCTAAAAAATTGTCCGCAAGTTCGATACATCTCTTATGGTAGCCAGCGGTAGAATGGGACCTAAAAAAATTCCAACGCATCTTTCCACTTAAAAAATTATTTGACACAAGCGCTCCTACCTTTACGTGGCCTCCCTTACCAGCACACTCATTTGAAAAAAGTACACGATATTTGCATAAATATTATTGCTTAAGATTCCTAAAGACATTTTAGTGACTAAACCAAACAGCCTAAGGTGTAAATAGTTTTTAAAAATATGTTTAAATAAACTACTTAAATATGAACAAATAATGCTGTGACACTGTAGGAATATAAAAATGAATGCTTTTGGCTACAATATTATATCTTTAAAACTCGCCGAATGAAACCTAAATTCGGTTAACATGGGATATCCTAAACTAACTCACCACTACATCACAGGTAGGCAACATCATTAACATAAAATTCAGGTCAGGTAAGTTTGTATACGATCAAGATCAAATGAACATTAAAGTTATAAGCAAATCCGTTTATCACAAGAAAAGTTTGACATTATAAAAATATCTTTCATTTGACTTCATTTCAAAATAAAGTGTTTGTTTTTCATTTAGAATAATGGTGTTGAGTGCGCATATTCATTATATATTCCTGTAGATCCTCTATATTTGCTAAGGTAAACAGAATAAACCTGTTCCTCAAGATTTATTGATCAAATACCAAAACCCTCCATAAAGATAAGAATCGATCAAAAACAAAGTAGACATCTAATATTTATCATATTTCAGGAACATCTAATCGTAAATTTCAAAATATAGAAGATGATTTAAGAAGATTAGTGTTTTAAACATTAGCTAATCTCTACAGATCTATTTTTAAGACTTAAAATAAAAAAGTATATTTTTATAACAAAATTTATCACTGAATTAAATAATTTTTAACACTAATCTATAAAGTAAGCCTTTAAATAATAACATCAAAATATTAAAGTAACTACTATTTAAAACTGCACTGGCAGGCATACCGACTAAGGCTTTGGTCTCACATAGTCTGCCGGTAACGGGAGGTTGGAGTTCAACTCCTGTGTGAATTGAAGGGTTTTTTAAAGACGGTTTTACCATCTCCATCCGCGAACCTGGAGGTAAATTTCATCTAAACTCTACCTTCTCCATCCCTACCACAATAGTGTAAGTATGCAGATATGCCGGATGGGTAGTAATATTTGCACGTAAAAAGAACTTATACAATTGTAGGTATTAAAATGTTATAGTACACCGATATCCACCGCTTACTCAAACAAATACCACAGAAAATAACAAATTAAATCAATTCCCCGCAATTCTAATTTATAAATAATTGTATATAAATTTTTAACTTTATACTTTATACTTTGATTAATCTAATTTAACTCTTTTAGTGAATGTTTTTCTCAAATAAAAAGGAACTGTATTCTCCTAGTCGAGATTATTGTGTTCGAATTTGTTTTAAATAATTGATTAACATAACCTTTTAATCCTCAACAACTCATCATCACAATTAGTTGTTCTTTGTGTTGAGAAAGGATGTTGGGGTGTTCAGGGGTTAAATCAGCTCAGCCTATACCTTTTAAACAAGCATCAGCGTCACCTGGCTCCAGATATTTCATGTCTTGAAGTTATATAAACTTTTCTTTATAATATTGACAGCCAGCTCATAAACTATCCCTGAGAAATATACTAACATCTATAATAATAAAACAGTGCGTGTTCATGAATAAAGCAAACATACAAAAATTTAAAATCTAAAATGTTTATTGCATCCTAGGTCAGGTGACATAAAAATCCACGGTAGCCAGCAAACCCGTACAGCTTGTATTTTACAGTCCGCCCTCTCCTTATATAACAAAAATATGATCGTTTTGAATTACGTAACAAAAACGACCTTACTCTCAACCTAAATGATTCTTTAACGACCATAATAATGATGAGCTCTGGGTGACCAGCGTTATCCAAAAACATTTTAAAATACCGACCCAGAGGAAAAAAAATACTTGACAGATTGCAAAAATAACGTTTTGATATTATCCGCCTGGCGGCTGGGACAAGACCATTGAAGGATTCTGATACGAAGATATATGGACTGCTGGGATTGGGCACTTCTTTGTATACACAAGGCGGGAAGGAAGGGGATGTGACATAAGGTCATTTGTGTTGCGGTTTTTATAGCAACACTTTTTTTTTGACAAAGTAAATAAAATATTACTCTAGTAGATAAGTTTGATTTAATATTCTACACAGAGTAATTTCATCAGTTCTTGAATATTTCTCACTAACATGATTACATTTGAACAGACATTTTGAAAAGAAAGGGAACCAATCCTTGTTAAATTTCGCAATTCCCGTGATAACTATTTTAAAAAGTTTGGATTACTATAAGTAGCTAATTAACCTAAATGTAACTACTGGAGTAATATTTGATTTATTTTTTTTTGCCAAAATTATAAAAACTACAAAACTAATCGTCTAGTTCACATTTCTTTTCATCCCAAATTTAAATCCTTAAAAGATGCTTGAATTACTTCCAATTGATTGCAAACACTTTGGCTGTATTAAATGTATTTTTGCACTAAATAAAATTATACTGGGTTGTTCTAGAATAAATTAGTGTATCCCAATAAATTAAATAATTTATAAAACCACTCTCTTTCAACCATTAATCAAAATAGGTTTTTCTTTTAGGTAATAATAATTATATCAAATATAAACATATTATTTAGTGTCGATATTTCAGATAGCTTGTCTATTAATCTAAAATAGTAGCACAATAGTTTGATCCCAACCAAATGTATTTAAATTGTATTTAAATTTATCAAAATATTGCTCTCATACTCATATAATTTTGTTTTATTCAAGTGGATGCTACTGTCGTTAGAATAAACCTAAAAGTTATGCTCGAATAAACCGTAACTTTACACTAAAATAAAAACTAGGAATATAATATAGCACCTAATATAATTTTAAGACATGTTCCATTGCCATAATTATCTTGAAATAAATGCTTGTACTGATAAATTATTTTCAATCGTTATCAAATACGACTATGAGTCATTAAACCAAGCAACTATGTCAAAATTAATTCTAAAATTAATGTAAGCAATCTTTAAATCATAAGCAAATAATAACCCGCCTCGGTGGCGTAGTTATCTAACGCGCTAGTCGTGTTGAGTTCGACTGCCGAGGACGGGGAGCTCGAGGTTCAAATCTCGGTCGGGTGAACTGGGGGTGGTTTTCCCTAAATGGTTTTCCACTCTCCCTCCACGCAATTACGGGTTCACTTCCCCTATATTCAACCTACTCAATTTCTAACTCATTAGCGTAATTAGTATTTAAGCGTATAACCCGAACGTATTACTATACGCGGTGCTAAATAAAAAAATAAATAATAAGCAAATAATTTAAAATCTAGCCTAGAAGAAATATATCAAATGTATTCTGAAAAAATAAAAATGACCCCTGGACAACTGGAATATGTTATCTAAATGCGAGTAAATCCTCACTAAACAAATATAATAGCTTTGGCTACTTTATTCTTAAAATGTAATAATTACTTTATGGCATTAGGAACAAGAAGTTTATTGCAGCACTTACAAAAAAGTACGCCACCTAGAACCTTCCATTGCATTTTCTGCCTACGGTAATCTGTGAGACTTGATTATACTAGCAATATCTTTGTATTAGTACAGGGTATGTAACTCATCAGTATGTAACCTCCTCCATTTTTCAGTCGCCTTATCTGTTTTTGGAGCAATTATCTCCCCAAACACCTTGTTTTCGAACACCTTTTATTTTTTTCGTCATATAAGATAAGAGACCACGTTTCACACACACAGACAGAGAACCACTAGCTAAACTAAATCAAGCCTCGCGCCTGTGCACATAATGCTGTTTTTCTTAACCTCCACCCAATTCTTGTCCCAAGTTAAATCCAACTTAAATAACATCTACACCGTAACTTTTCACAAAACTTTCTCAAATGCATTATGTTTTTCTTAATTCTAAATATTATTTTAGTATCCTTGGGGGTAGATAACTCCGCAGGAGACCCGGTTCTTAAAAAGACATTCACTAGGAAGGCAGTGGCAATACAGAAGTCACCTAAACCATCACAGATTGTGCCGAGTCGTAAGTTGGTAGGTTTTAGTGGTCCTGTGTTCGACGGATGGTGTCATAATGGTGGTGTGCGTGGCAGGGGGCCACGTGCCACCTACTGTGGGAGTCCCAGGGATTCATCTTTATACCACAGGTCATGTCACTACTCAAGGGTGGGCCATAAGGTTAGGATTATTATCTACATTTTGTTAGGTTTTGACAAAAACATTGTTCAGTAAAATTTGTAAAAGGATCTGAATGGGAACCTCTGAATAGAATCAGTTTTGTGGAGGAAGAGGAGTGATATTAACGCCTGAGATAGAGCGTAACTCTTAAATTTAGAGTCACCCGTGATTTAAACCATTATCTCAGATGTGGTAGGTCACAGTTTAAAGCAGGTCAAGACAAATCTTTTGGCTGAAGGGACATATTGGAACTTAAATATAAAACTGGTCCTCAAAGTTTGATGCAATTAATTATTAAATACAATAAAGGAATATAAAGATAAAAAATATGATAGTGATTCCTTAATAAAACCTAAAGTGATATGAATGCAAGTTTTTTTTTATATTCTTCATAATATCTTTTAAAGTGAGGTGTAAATTTAATAGATGAGATTATTAAAACTAACTATAAATGTTCAACAGGGTGTTGAATAGAAATTGAATATTTTTCCGTAAAAATATAAATTTTTTGTACTACACTTTTTTTTAGATAGGTATGTGTTATAGTTTGCGGTCTGCATAAAAATACGTGACGAGCTGCATGCGGCCCGCGGGCCGTAATTTACCCAGTGTTAATCTAGACCAACGAAAGTAAACTTCGCAATAATAGCCTACAACTAAATAGTGACATTGCTTACCTATTACTCTATTAGCTATTACTATTATTTTTTGAATTTTATTGTTTTTATATCACACTTTAGTAACCATTCAAGTTGTACGAATACTTTAGTTAAGTTATTGGGATAGGGGTGATGAGGGTAGAACTTTAGAAGAAATGTACCATCCTTTGCGTGGAGGGATAGACCGTTTAAGGAAAAATCACCTTCAATACACTCAACACCCGCTTCGGTGGCCATGTGGTCTATCACGCTACACTTTTGTTGGATTAGACTGCCAACGACGGGGAGATCAGGGTTCAATCCCGGACGGGTGCACCGAGGGTGGCTTTCCCTAAATAGTTTTCCACTCTTCTTCCACGCAAACGCGGTTTCACTTCCTTTCAATTAAATATTACTAATTCCTAATCTATTAGTGTAACACATGCGTATAACGTGAACGGGTAGTAAGACGAGGTGCTAAAAAAATACACTCAACTGAAAATCAAGTCTCAATCTCCCTGTCACCTAAAATATAGTCCAGCTCTGAAGTGGCACTTTAGACTGCGTGATCACCGATATTGCATTTGTTTTTATTAACATTATATTTGGATTTTACTTTATGACCATTTGTTTTGTACATAAATATATATTTGATTGTTTTAACTATCAAAAGTTTTTTGGTGAATTTATCGTCAAAATTACCTTCTCAAAAATAAAAAGTGTGCACTGTGCAGACTAAAAAGTCAATAAAATATTATAGTGTATTATTTCTAATTTGTTCGCAATGTTAAAAAGATTCTGATAAGTTAATAATATTATTATTATTAATAATAATAGTGATAATTATAATAACTCTATCACTACATGAACAAAGTCTACTGCTATGTCAAAGAGAACAAAACTACAAACAAAAGCATAAACAAAGAGCATTTAAAATTTGAAAAGAAACAACGGAATGTTGAAAGGTTAAGTTTGGGACTATCGATTGAAGTATTGAGATTAAAAACAACTCATGTACGGAAATAAAACCAGGGATCTCACGGCCAGTGTCGTGTCGTGGAGTGTTGCCAGAATATGTCCAAAATGTACCTATGAATTTGTCCCATCACTCAGTATTGTTCAGGTATCAAAGTAAATACACTCTCACGTCTGATCGGTCAAATGGGGACACAGTGAGAGAGCACATCTCTAAAATAAAGATTTAACAAGCTTTGTTTATTTAAGAATGAAGAGATTTAGAATATAATAAGTTTATTGAGCTACATTATGTAATAGTCTTAGTCAATAATTATTATAGTAAATTGTTAGTCATAAAAACTATAATTAGATTAGGTTTGTAAAGCCTATCTCTTTTTAGTATTATGTCTTACCAACCGTTCAGGTTATACGCATATGTAGGGCTACTAATTACTCTAATGATTTAGGGATGAGTAAGGTTTAATTTAGAAGAAATGCACCCTCATTTTCGTGAAAGGAGAGTGGAAACCGTTTTGGAAAACCAGCCTCAGCGCACCCAATCAAACCCTGATCTCCCTGTCATACGCAGTCTAATCTATTGTGAGAGTTATTCCTTAGACCATGCGACCATCGAGGTCCAGTCAAATTTAGAGGAAAAATATTTAAAAATAAGATGATTAAAATTATGTAATATAAATTAGAAAATATATTTAATGGTTACATTGCTTGGTTGTATTTATTGAGCCGAAATATTTAAAACACGTTGAAAAATTGAATAAAATATTTAATATCATTGGCAGAATAATAGAAATAAAATCCTAACTATAAATAAACAATTGGTATGCTTGCATTAAAATCTAACAAAATTAAAATTTAGAATAAAATGTTAAATTAACATCTTTAATTACATAAGAATAAAATATCCACATTGACAATGTGAAATTAAATTAATTAAGTTGCATAAAGCAAATCTTACATTAAAATTTAAAATCTTTCCTAAGCTTTAGAATACCTTGCTGTTCGGATATTATGGATTCTCAAAATTACAGGTTAGTCTGTAAATCCTGTTAGGCTTATCTATTGGTTCAAAAAGTTTACGTCAAATTCCTCTGATAGTAATATAGTAATTTAAGTCATTTCAAATTTGTAAATAGGCACCTGTGATCACATGGATAGAGGCATCAGTATTGTCCCATTTTGGATTTTTGAATTATTTTTCTAAATGGTTACTCTCCTTCCCTCCAAACATGTTCGGGTACAATTTCTATAAAATTATATTATTTTAATACCGAGCCTGTTAGTGTAACTATGATAGCTAGGACAGGTATACCTGAACTTTATTACGAATGGACATATCTGAGAGCTAGAAAAAGCTACGATATCTGCTTTCACGTCTTTATATATAAAGTAATCTGATCTGTCAGTTGCTATGGATATTATCAATACCTTTAAAATAACACAAATTTTTAATTAGAACTCGGATTTTTATGTAATTTCATATTTTTACTCTGCCAGCTTGAAATGTGAAATGTGAGTTGTAAGTGAGTTCTTTGTTGGGTAAAATACTTTTAAATTATGTTTCACTAATTTTCAGGCAACCCGTACGTTCATAAAGAAGGGGAGGCGGTGAGCTAGTTCCAAATCAGGTGTGCTGGCTCGTCAGAGAAGTTTACAGTTGCCGTAACATAACTTTGTGTCTGACGTTTATCGTCGAATGAAGAGGAGAGAATACAGCCGTTGTCAGATAGTGGCCTCAGCAGCATATACAATAGTTGGACAGAGATATTCCTCTTTTTTCATTGTTTCTGTAACAGTGTATGTTATCACATTTATACTCTTTGGTGTAGTGTTTCTGCAACAATGTATATTACAGTATTTCGTTTCACAAATTTTTACGAGTTTTTAGTAGATATCTCTATTTTATGATAAAAGAAAGAGTGAGTTTGTGTGGTGCAACATACCATTTATTTTATTTGATGTTGATTGAATATGAATTTTAAAAAATATATACCTCATTATTTTTTGTTTTTTTCTACTTTTATATTTTTTTAATTTTCTATTTCCAAATAGTTACAACCTGTTTTAATTTGAATAATGTGTGTGTCCCACAGTTTGGGAACCAATTGTCAAGCGATTTATCTAATTGTGTGTTTACTATAAAAAGCTATTTACTATGTTTAAGTTATTCTTAACAGTTCAAATGAACAGTAAAATTACTAAAAACTAGAATTTATATTTTCTAATTATTATAGGTGTCGTATTTAAATATAGCTGTTTTCAAGCAACTTGCTATCTATTTAGCTATTTAATCTCCTTGTCTTACTTCCCACATTCAATTACATTAATTGAATAGGGAGGAAGAAGGCATATTTTAGAGAAAATTTATCCGCATTGGAATTAGAAAACAGTGTAGAATAATTTAGGAGATCAAATCTCACTACACCCAGCCGGTATTTGAACCCTCGCCTCTCCATCACCATCAGAATAGATGAGTCTGGAGTTCAACCCACACGCCCACCGGTTTTAACCGTTATATTATCAATGGAGACAACATTAACATTTAAAACAGTGATAAAACACAAGGTGCGAGTTGTAGGTTTCAACCCCAAACCTCAGGCTCAGTCTGTGCAGCCAATCTTGTATCTTATTACAGTCCAATTTTTATAGAAAGAGCCTTTTAGAAAATACAAACATATTTTTTGCTGCCAACATTGATAACATCTTAAAATTGTATTAGTGTTATTTTACGGGTATTGGTAATAATATTAACAGTGACATCTGAAGACAACAATACTTGACGTCAGAGTACGTGTAAAAAGATCTAGTAACTTTTATAGCCATCATTATAAGGTTCTTCCTTTGAGAGTTGCCATCATTATAAGGTTCTTCCTTTGAAAATTGCTATCATTATAAGGTTCTTCCTTTGAGAGTTGCCATCATTATAAGGTTCTTCCTTTGAGAATTGCCATCGTTTTAAGGTTCTTCCTTTGAGAACTGCCATCGTTATAAGGTTCTTCCTCTGAGAATTGCCATCATTATAAGGTTCTTCCTTTGAGAATTGGACTGTTATTCACTTGATATTAATTTTGGACATGGTCAGTTTTTAACTTGTCATTCCCCAACTCAACTAAGGACAGTACAAATCTTTCGAAACCTCGAGCATCGTGAAAAATGATGTTCCTCGGTCAACAAATCAATACTTCACATTATTTACCACCACAATTATGAAGAGTTTAGTTTTTATTATAAATGAAGAACTTCCTGTGACACAAGCTATTATTCATTTGGTTAATTACTTGTCATGGTTCTTTTAAACTCCCCTGACGTCACTCTGGTAACCTATCGTGTCTCAAATGTAATATCAATCCATCTTATAATGTTCCATGAAATGAATCATTATTCAGTTCAGAGTTTGAACCCCATAGAGAGAGCATTAATGTTGTCATTACCGTGTTAACAATTTTAATTACATAACTTTTTTTTAAATACTACTCGCGTTGGTGGGCATGCAAACTAAACTTAAAACTCGTAAAGTCAGGTTTGCTGAGGATGGAGGAGGCTGGGGTTTGAATCCCAGACGTGTATATGGAAGGTGGTTTACGTTAAATAGTTTCCGAGGAAATGTATCAGCATTTTCCTTAATTCAAACAATAAGTAAATTATCGTTGAAAAAGTATTTTAAAATCTACCTAGCTTGTTACATATTTAAAGTGAAAATATAAAAATTAAAACTGTCTTGATATCGTATTTTAAAGATTTTTTTTTCAGAGGAGCATATACAATTCCAGAACTCGCGGAGCTGTCAAAATGTACAAATGTTTAAAATTGGCTAGACCTAGATTGTGTTTTAACCGCTTAGACAAAGCCTTAATTTTTCATAAGAAATAAAAAACAGGTTTTATTAAATATACTTCTCTCCAGATATAGATAGACTCACCAAAATTATATTTCTAGTGGGTTCACTTTTTATCCCTCTATACAAAATATTTTTAGAAGTGTCCAGTCGTTGTTTTATATTTTCCAATCAAACCAATAATAATTTAATATGTTACCAAACTATGTGCCAGTTTTTCCCGCAGTTTATTAACATATCTTCGCGCGGCACGCACTCTATAAACAACTTTGTGCTATATAAATTACAAGAACTTCAAGCAGGAAATAACTGTGCGTAAACTGTAAACAAAATTCTTAATTTATATCACTTTTCTTGATCATGTGGTTTTTTAATCTGTTTTATTATTTTACAAAAAGTAAAACCTTTTTAGAAGCGACTATGCTTTTGTATAATTATTATTTGATAAATGTCTACCATTTTTGTGCTATTTTCTTACTTAATTACTTCTTGATTACGTGGTCTTACTTTGTTTTACAAGGGGAAAACTTGCATTTAAGAGAATAATAAGTTTGTTGATAAATTAGATAACTGTATACAATTCTGGTGCACTTGAGCAGAATGTAGAACCAGTTGGAGCAGTGTTTGAATGTAAAAATGATACAAGTAAATGCATCATTAAAAATTGTTTCAGTGCGCTGCACTCAGAAGTGAAAATATATCCTTATACTTCAGTATTTCTTAAGTGAAGGATGGCAGCGTTAAGCTTCAAAACCACTAAAACAATCCTCAAATTATATTCAAATTTTCTGTCATCAAATTTTTAAAAAATTATAGCTTTTTATTTATCTAGCACCGCGTCTTACTACCTGTTCGGGTTATACGCTTCAGTACTAACTGAGCTAATGGGTTAGGAATTGGGAAGGTTGAATATAGGGGAAGTGAACCCGCATTGGCGTGGAGGAAGAGTGGAAAACCACTTAGGAAAAACCATTCTCAGTTCAACGGACCGAGATTCGAACCTCGATCTCCCCGACTTGGACAGTGGAGCTCAACACGACTAGCGCGTTAGCTAACTACGCCACCAAGGCGTGTAAAATTAGTATTGATAGTAATAATACTTAGCACCGCGTCTTACTATTTGTTCGGGTTATACGCCAAAAAATCATTAACTTTATAACCATTCATGTTGATCTCAGGACAGAGACATTTAATGTGAAACATCTTTAAATAATCTGACTCTAACTTTTTATCCATCTATATTGAATAGAAAAAATTAAAATGTAAGGTTGTTTTAAATCTAACAATGGTTTGTTTTTAGCATACGGCATTAATGACTGGGAGGGGGGGGACATGACCTCCAGTTCTGTCCCCTGCATGTAGACTATTAGCCGCTCTGGTGGCACAGAACGTTACCCAGGTTACACCATAGGAGGTTTTCAACACGTCCACGTAATGAGATGATAGTTATTATGATGTTGTGAAGCCGGGGTGTGTCTTAACATAACTTAAGTATAACTTATCAACCCCTAGTGACCATTGGGATAATTACCCTTAGGATAAAAATACCCAAAGTACCAGCCGTGACTCGAACCCTGGACACATATGATCGTAGCCAGATACACTGACCATTACACCACGGGCCCATATTGTAGAATTGTAGCCAGATACACTGACCATTACACCACGGGCCCAGATTGTAGAATAATAAACCTTTTATCTATATTTTGATTTGATTGATATTTTGGACTAACAGAACTGAAATAACAGTCGATTTATGAACCGCGTCTCAGTTCTGTAGTTTGGATATTTTTGTAGACTTTACAAAACATCCAAATACCAGTGATTTATTTGTTGTTAAAAGTTTAGTGATAAGCGTAATTTTACGTGCACTTTCTGAACATATTGGTACACAGCCTACAAACTAGCTAAGCTATAGCCCATATCAGCAAACGACTTACAAATTGACTTAAATCTAAAGAGGCACAACATCAATTCACCCGACTCAAGGAAAGGGGAAGCAAATTATATTTGTTCGGCCATGACAGAAATCGATCCTAGGATTTCCTATTTCAGTAATAAGACGTGCTAATAAATGGGCTAGGATGTCAGACTTTCACATAAAGGATGTGCCAGACACAGTTAATATTTGAAGAGATTAAAACAAATTTTAAAATGTGTGTATCTCTGTTACTTTACACATATTACTATGTAGTTTACGGGTGTGAAACAGGTGACTTACATTTAATTTAGTGCTGGTCACCCCTGTGACACTCTTCTCTACACAAAATGTAAGAGTTGATGTTTTCCACAAAATGAACTAGCCCTGTGATCGCTGCATATCGTTTAATAAAAGTGTGACTTGTTAACAGTTATTTATTATTGTTTAAGACCAACACTGTAATAAAACCCCTAGCTTAGGGGAAGTTCAAGTATTAAGTAAGCACCTTAGGGGGAATGGGGGGGTTGATATTTGCTTATGTTTGTTGACAAAGGGAGAGAGGGGTCAGAACAATCCTTACATAAGAGAGAGAGAAAGAGACGGGAAAGAATGGCGCATTGACCCAGCCACCCCAAATAGACACATAATAATAAAAAGTGTAGAGACGTGGATTCAAGGACATTGGTTATCAGATTAGAAGTGGAAGTCATTTATAGTTTTTTTATAACTATAGTAATTCATGTATTCACTATTAATACTTTTCTTATAATTTAAATTAAATGTGGATTAATATATACATTTTATAACTTATTTTAATTTTACCTGTTTTGTAGAGTAAATTTAAAATTCAGTTTACAACAGTGTTTATTGTGAATATTTTGCGCCATTGATTTATATCTCTACGTTAATAATTACCAGAAATTTATAAATTGCATAAGAAATAATGTTTATTCCTGTGAAAAAATTGCAAAAAAGTCTACAAATATAACGTAAGCAAGAGGGTGAGGGGAGGTGGGTCGGGCTTTGTCCTATATTTGCTTACAAAGTATTAAAGGGTCCAAAATGGCCAAAAGGGTGCTTGCATCATACTTGAAAGCCCACTTAAAGAAACAAAGATGTTTTAGTATTGTTTGTACCTAATCTAGTGAATATGTGATAATTCCTTAAAATAAGTAATACAAATATTTAGCGTATATTTGAGATGGAGGAGTAACCAATCGTTTGTGTTTGATATGATCGTTCCTTTTCCATCTCAAGTTGTAGGCCCAGTTATTTATAACCATTTACTCGATCACTTTGATTTTTTACAAAAGTCCTAACATTACAATATTTTTTTCAGTTGCAGCCCAATTAAAAATACCTACTACCTCCCCCCCCCCCCTACTCCTAGTCCTCAGCCCTTTTCTTTTAAATGTAATTATATCTTTGACTATTTAATATCGTAGAGATATACTTCGCCTTGAAAAACCAATAATCTCCATCACTTCCTAGGACATTATTTTTTTAAATTGAGAGACTAATGAATGAAGATCAAAAATTCTTACTAAGTTTGATCAATTTTATACTAAAACGTATTTATCTCAAATAATTTCAGACCATATAATTTAGGTTAGAATTAGATTAAAATCTGGGGCACCTATTTGAAATAGAAGACAATTTTCACGTGATTATGTTCAATTTTATTTATTAAATATTTTTCATTCGTGCTTTGAGAGAATGCTTGTGTATTTTCTTAAACATCTCATTCCTTACATTGCATCCTTAAACTAATTTAGTCGAATAATGTCCAATTTGTCATTTGGTTGTACAGAAAAATAACAAGATGTATAATTGAGTCAAATATAATTGGTTTAAAAATGTCAACTCAGCATCGGTGTTCGCGTGGTCTAAGGGTTCGGCCAGACTGACAAGCGTGCGAGCGAGCGCGTGATTAGCAGATAGCTCTCTATAGTTGTTGACGAGGAGGCTACGAATCTTGGCTCAGTGAACTGAGGGTGGTTTTTGACAAGTGATTTATTGTTGTGGTTTTCTCCTCCTCTCTCCACGCTAATGGTGATTCTTATTTGTGAAGGCCTACTTTGATAATATTGAAGTATTTTAACAAATCAGTTATATATTTATATACACACACACATATAGTTATGGTTTATGATCTTACCAATTAAATTAGGCCGTTAGTAGCAAGTGTGCTAAACCTATCGATATTAATAAAAATGTCAAAATTAGAAGTTTTCCTAGCACTCAATGAACCAACATACAATAATATTGCCTAGCTCCTGTAAACTAGACTGTACCGGGTCGAGCGCGCGCGCTTGAAAAATAGAACCAGTTCTATCTTTCAAGCGTGCGCGCTCAGTCGCTCGCTCGCTCGCTCGCCCAGTCTGGCCATCCCCTAACACGTTAACACGTTACTTGAGCGTTGAACTGGATTTCCTGTTAAGGAGACATCACGGTTCGAATCTTGTTGGAGTGTTATAATGGTGGATTTTCCTAAATGTTTTCATCCTCGCGTTCCACACAAATTCGGGTACATTTACTCCAAATGTATGCCTTCCTAATATATATTCCACTAGCGTATTTAATGTATGAGTACATCCTAACCAGTAATAAGACATGAGGTGGTGGGTAGGGTCAACTTGGAGACGGGTAGTAAGTTTTAGACCCTTTTATTTATGGGGTGGAGAATGGGAGAGGGTGTACCAATGCAAAAATATTTTTAATTTTTTGTATTTTAATAATGGTATAAAATAAATACTAATGATATAGGCCTTTGACAAAGGCGGTCTTCTAGTTTTCACATTCAGACAAACTACCCAAAATATCATCCAGCAGGATTCATACGCGAATACCCTCAGATTCGTAAACAATCTGTTAAGACTGATCGCTTAGCGACCTAAGCCTTTAATACATGTTATCCATAACAATAGTTCCCTCTAACGTAGGACGCTAATTTGTATTAAGACAAGACGTGTATTAATCACAACTTGTTAATGTGAGGAATACCAGGCCTCCACCGTGGTTCGGATTCCACGTTAAACTGTAGGTCCTCCATTTCATCTCACAATCTCCCTACCATTGCACATTAGCGTAAGTGCGTATAACCCGAACAGGTAGTAAGACGCGGAGCTAATAACAATAATAATAATAATAATAATAATAATAATAATTTGGTTTAAAAAAAATCTATATAGTATTACAAAACCGATTTAGATAGTTTTACAATCATGATCAAACAATTATTGTAGTTTATACTTATGTTATTTATAAGGTCCTTTTGTAAAAAAAAAATCTGTTTCCATACATGGAGGCTTTCTAATTTTAATCCCTATCTAAAACCATAACATGAGAACTTAATCTCTCAAATTTTGATGACATATTTTAATTGCGGGGAGCGTGTCATTATGCAACAATACTAGTGCTCTTTGGTTTTAATATAATATGATCACAAGAATTAAACGGTAGCCAGACACGTATTTCAAAGACGTTGGTGTAGTTTTTAATTTCCACACAAAGAAAGTATTGTAATCGTGTAAAAAATGTCCTTGAAATTATAATAGAGATTCTACGATTTGTGCCCCTGAATTCACAAAAGTGGGTTTTACTATTCTGTCTGTCCCCACGTCTGTCTTCCATTACCTGGAGTTATAGCGGAAATTTTTTGATAGATTTGGTTCTAATTTATGTTTAGGTATTATATTTTCATAACTCAAGGTGAAACTATGATTTCAAATCAAGCTTTAAAATTAAGGGTAGTTAGCTAATGATGACTTATTTTTAGAAAAATTGAGATTTTTTGAATTTTTTTAACGATTTTGTTTAAATTAATACCCGCGAGGGCTTTAAAAGAAAATAACATTGAGTATTGATTTTTGGAGAAGAATTAAATAAAAAAAACTAGCTAATAACTTGTTTTTGGAAATTGAAAAGGTTTTGAAAATGTCTCTAACAATTTTGTTAAAAATGGGTAAACTATTGCTGTACAATTATTTTTAAAAAATTGAGTGGGAGGGAGTGTTTCTGATAAATAATATTTTTAAAGTTTCTTCAAGCTATAATAATAACAATATAATAAATTGTATACGATTTAGTAATATACTAAGTAGAAACATTTTGGGATTATTATTTTTTTAACTTTTGTTTTCGCTCTTCGCATATCACTACCCATTTAGTTCTCCACATATTTACACTAATCATGTATGAATAAGGAGGGTAGGATTTGGATTAAATCTGTCCTCATTTGAGGGGAAAATTTTTTAAGAATAATCCGTCCAATATTCAAACCCCAACCTTCCCATAGACAGCGAACCATACAAAACAAAAACTAATGCCTCTATCAACGTGCTGACCAATACTGATTTTTTAACACATTTTAACTTAGTTTAATCTCTTTTAATTCTATGTTCGAACTTTGTAAACGTTTTCTTATTAGTAACCATTTTTAATTGCGTCGGATTATTTATTCCTGATTTAATCAAGCTCCGCATGTTTTATTACCATCATAATTTTCGTAACAATTTATTAGTTCAGTTAGCTAATAATTTTCTCAACTTGTTATTTATATAATTATAGAGACATTGCTTGATCCATGACAAAATGTTGTCAGTTTTTCCTCCGATTAATATCAGTCAACGTGAAATTTCTGATTTCAACGCACACGTTAGATGTGCTACGCGAAGGTGCCTAAACCACTTACGAATTTCCCACATCAGCAGGCACGCGGGCTAAGGCACCAACCTCGTAAAGTTAGACTTACTAGTAACGGTGAGGTCTAAGTTTGAATCCAGGCTGGGTGTACGGATTGGGGTTTTCTTCCAATTAGTTTCCCACTTTCCCTCCAACAAAATGCGGACACAATTCCTCTAAGGTTCGACCTTCATCTCTACCATTTTAGTGTAAATAAGTAGGTAGCCCGGATGGGTTGTAAGACGCGATTAATAAAAATACTAGTGAGTTAAATTGGTTTTTGCAAAGGTCACTTTTCCCACGAGAGGCGAAGTCGAAGATAAGGTTCTTGTTGTCACATACCATTATTTTTAATTTTTAAACTAGCCACAAAAATGCATCTAGGTATAGAGAAAGATTTAGAAACTATATTATTTTATGCTGACATACACAAACT
Organism: Timema bartmani; assembly: GCA_902151455.1. NCBI lineage: Eukaryota > Metazoa > Arthropoda > Insecta > Phasmatodea > Timematidae > Timema > Timema bartmani. Next base: position 66,503 of record CABFWB010003238.1, on the reverse strand, counting down.
TTTCTATGTTGACGTTTGACGTTATGGACATCTTTTAATCACTAGTCGGTGTCGAAATACAATTTAGTAGCTGTTATAGGTTTTATGTGGAAATACGTCATTTTAAGTGAGATATCTCCAATTTATTCATAATATAACGAAGTTTTCTTTTTCCGTCGACATTTTTCGAAGATACTAAGTATATTGTGAATGATGAAGTTTAAGTGAAGGATATTTGAGCTTCGACTTCTGCTTCGACATTTCAAAGTTTCGCACACGTCTAGAGTTAAATATCTAATCCAAGGAACAAGATGAATAGCGTATATTTTAAGGAAACATTATTTTATTCCCTATTAGAAAGTATAGAATTCTCTAATGTGGAAATAACACCTCAATGTGTCTAGTCAAGGGTCGAACTTAATCCTATCAAGTCAGTAAGGCAAAATAGCAAAATCGCTCTCAGCTCTTTTAATGGTGTTGTTTATATGTCATACTACCTGTCCGAGCTACCCATCTATTTACACCAATAGGAATCGATATGAGGAAGATATAATTTAGAGGAAATGTGCCGTCATTTGCATGATGGTCTTGTGGAAGACTATTTACAGATAAAATATCTCCCTACACCCATAATAAATTCGAACTCAGACCTCCTAGTCAACAGCTAATTCAAACGAGATGAAACGAGCACCCAACAGTGCAGATGTATGGTGTTAGTAACCTGAATATACACAGGTAGTTCATATTTAATTATTTTTAGTGGAACTACACCTTGCATAGCTCACCCGTTAAAAATAAAATAAGTAATCGCTATATAATAACCAATTTTTAACCTTCGGACTTTAATTAACTTATGATATAAGCTCTTATAGATATTAAAAAAAACTTTTTTATATCGATATGTATTTTTTTCTTGAACTGTGAATGATGAAAACATTTTCGATGCTTAATACGCCTTGATGATAATTGCCAGTGCATTGGACCCTGTGATTATCCTAGATATGACGTAGCAAGTGTCTACTGTGCTACATCAGGAACTGGACCATCTTGCGTGCAAAACTGGAACATGTTTCACAAACCTAGTAAATATAGTACTATCCCCACAGGAAGGATCTTTTCTACTTTCTCAGAAAAAATATATTACTGACGTGAAAATTTAGCCTTTGATATTATGATGGGCCTCCGAAACCAAAAACTTGTTTCATACAAATATGTCTGTCTCCATTCTTGTATGTCTGTATGTCTGTTCTTTTGAAACAGCTGAAATGGTTTGATAGATTTGGTTAATATATAATATTTAGATGTTATATGAATTTTTTTAAGTTGGTTTAGTATATTTTAACTCCAGCCTCAAAATTAGGGTAGCTTACTGATAATTGATTTTTAAATTTTAAATTTTTTGTAAAAAGGCCAGTAACGATTTTGTTTAAAATGTATATCTGTGCAGTATTTTATTTGAATAATTAAACTCTATCCTTGCTTTTTTGAGGGAAAATTCATCTAAGGGTAGTTTACTGATGACTAGAGCTCCGTAAAAATTGTTTAATTTTTAGTTAAATCTTGTTTTTTAAATCTCACTTTTCAGTGTTATTTCGTGTTTATTCAAAATTACATGTTATCTGAGGTGTTTAACTATTATTTACATATTGAGTCAATGTATACAAAATTAAAATTTACCATTGAAACCTTATAATTTTGCTTTAAAATTCTTTGTCAAGTTTGTCTGCATATTTCACAGATTGTAACCTAAAGTTAGCTTACACTGCAACAAAATACTAATCAAATTACAGCATGGTCAAAATTTCTGCTTAATTTCTTTTTAATTCCGTGTTTATTTAAAGAATTTTTTTGTAAAAGTGGTGCTATTTCGTTTTATAGGAGAATTTCGTGTAACAAGACGATTTAGTTTTATTTCTCTTTTCAAAAACATTTTAAATCATATCTAAAAACTATCAAAGGAAATAATACTTGATTCCATCTTTGTATGGAACATTTCGCTCTATCGCGTCTCACCAATTTTTACGGGGCTCTTCTGATGACTAATTTTTGAAAATTTGAAATATTTCAAAAATTCCTCTCTCATTTTCGTTCAAAAAAGTAATTATAAGTGGAGTGTTTTACATCATAAATAAGAATTTATGTGTGTGTGATTTAAATTACTTAATGTTAGAGTTTAATACTGATTTTTTGATAATTTTGCTACAATCTATAATAGAATTTATGAGAGTGTGTGAGAAAGTATTCAATTAGTAAATACCTAGGCACCAAGCCTGGGTTTGATAAATACGAACCAAGATCTGTTGGTTTACTCTAAAGCTAAGTAAATACATCTACAGAAAATATTTAAATTTACAAGTAGTTTTTAATTGGATTTTTCTATATCAACCATTTATTTGAAAATTTAATATGTTATTTATCTCTCGTGTTCATACTAAGAGTTAAAACAAAAAAGGGATTATAAAAATATAAAAAATAGGTATTTTAGTTTAAAATAAAAACACCCACTCAGAAATATCTCTAAGGGCAGATACAGCCAGCATAAGCTATAACTTGGTATAAGGCGTAAGTCTCTCAATATTCTGGTTTTCCGGGGAAGAGGAGGTTGAAGTTAAAATATCGAACGGTTGCTTAAGGAGTGATTTTTTATATTTGATTTATCACTTTGTTTTACCATCCCCTCTCCACGCTAATGCAACTGTGATTCCTTTACCTAAATTGCATTCCTCGTGCAAAATCTATGGATTAAGCCGTTAAGAGCCCGTCTCACCATTCATATAACGAGTAAATTTGGAAGGTAATACAGCTCGAACGAGGCATCGCATTGCGGTGTGATTTTCTGTAGTATTCGTTAGAAAACATGGGAACTGAAGCCAATGAAATCTATTTGACAATATTTAAAAGAATGAGTCAAAGTTGAAAAATAATTATTTAAAACGAAAAAAGAATAATCACTGGTTCAATTTTGGTTTCTGTCAACTGGAGAATGCAGAACACAGCAATTCAATACCATATTTGGTTCAAGCGTAACACATTGCTTAATATACCGGTTAATCGAGAGTGATATGGAATCTTAAATAGCTATTATGTTAAAACGTATGGATTAGAAATAAATATGATATAGGGCCTTGTTGCACCGAGTTGTATCTTACCCCAGGGCTCGTGGTTGATCAAGTCCCTGGGCAGTTTTCCTGATCCGCAGCATTCCTGAATGAAACCTTTCCATAAATCATGCCCCCTCACCCCGACCCACTACAACCCTCCCTCGCTAGTTCCCCCCACTATACATCACACTCGCTGGACCACGCTAGCTCAACATCATCATTAACACAATTATGATATAACAACAACAGCAACACGCTTCAAATAACGACACTCGGAGAAAACAACGGCGGGCGTCTTGCATAAGTCAGACATAGCTGATGGATAACAAACAGACTCGACCATTCTCAAAACTTCAAGGTACTTTTTTTAAGGTTTGGCAAATGAGCTTCATATTAAAACATATTAACTACAGGCGAGAGTCGTTTTACGCATTTCCGTCATCAGCGTTTTCACATGAATTGAGGGTTTTGCTTGTGAGGCTAAATGGCATAAAATAATGGCGTGGCCCCCTTGTCCATAGATAAATGGCAACACGTGGGAATACCACCCGTCTTGTTATCGCTCCGAGGGGAAGACAGCTGCCTACACCCTCGCCAGAATCATAAGCATTCAATAGCAGGATGAATACTAAAATCATACAAAGTACTGATAGTAAAAACAAATTCTCCATTTCATTACGTTTCATTTCATTTCAGAAGATCTACTCTGGTAGTTTACATAATCTATGTCATTGGTAACTCAAAAGTTCATTGCTACACTTACAAATAATGACGCTACCTATTCCTATCTTGAAATAGTTATATCCAGTCCATCTCATTACACACTATCCCTATATTGATATAGTTCTAGCCAGTACACCTCATTACTCCCTATCCCTATCTTGAGCTAGTTCTATACAATCCATCTCATTACACCCTATCCCTATCTTGAACTAGTTCTATACACTCCATCTCATTACATCCTATCCCTATATTGAGCTAGTTCTATCCAGTCCACCTCAGTACACCCTACTCCTATCTTGTGCTATGTTCTATCCACTCCACCTTATTACACCCTACTCCTATCTTGAGCTAGCTCTATCCACTCCACCTCATTACACCCTACTCCGAACTTGAGCTAGTTCTATCCACTCCACCTCATTACACCCTATCCCTATCTTGAGCTAATTATATCCACTCCACCTCATTACACCCTATCACTATCTTGAGCTAGTTCCATCCAGTCTAACTTACTACACCCTACTTCCTATCTTGAGCTAGTTATATCCAGTCCACCTCATTACACCTTATCCCTATCTTGAGCTAATTATATCCACTCCACCTCATTACACCTTATCTCATTCAGATCCATTCCGACTGGTACGTATTTATTAAATATATATATATTTTTTGTTTTATAAAATTATATCTAATTTACGAATCTACAAATAAATTCAAATTTAATACTAACATTGTTATTACTCAGGATTGGTTGCAACTAAATAAATATATTGGATCATAGTCCCACATTGCGTGTTAAAAGAATTCCATTTGACGCAAATTTGGTATCCGCTATTATAATTTAAAACTGATCTACCGCGTATACCTGGATCCACTTATATTATATTAAACCATAGCTTGTTTTTAATAAACTAATGTGCAAGTTCAGTTATGGGAGAAATAATGATCTGAGCATGGGAATTAAACCCAAGACCTTTAGCCAATAATCTACCCCTGAGCAAACGTTGGTAAAAGAATGATTTTAAACTCTGAATACGTATGTATAATACTACGTTAAAATGACCTTGAAATGGGACTCTAACATCCCGATATTTGATTAATAAGATATTACAATGAACATGTGTATTATTTTACTTATAGGCCTCACTCTTTTTTTTGTAATATGATCATGCAGTCTAAGGAGTCACACTTGAAATAGCCTATAAATTGTTTGCCATGGGGTTTTGATATTTGAATCTCGGCCGATAGTGGTTTTTAACATGACTTGAGATTATTTTTCTTTCCGGTGGTTTATTCCGTTTTCTGTACAAACTAGTGCGACCACATTTACTTTAGAAAGCTTCCTAAAGCTTATTCTTATCGGCCTCATGGTATAGTGGTCAGAACTCCTGGCTACTGACCTAGAGTTCGCGAGTTCGATTCTCGGCTAGTACCGAGGGATTCTTCCCGAATAGGAATAATTCCCACCGGCATTAGGAGGGGCTAGGTTAAGATCTTCATTGGCTCCACCACGTTATACTCACTACCATCATCCTCTCACCTGATCAGGACATGGAAAGTATGTACGGTTAGTACTTTTGGGCGTCCCTTAGGCAATGGTACATTAGTACTGGCTAATCTTTCCACTACCGGGCTACGGATGATGGATACGTTAATAAAACCCTTTTGGTGAACTTAATATCTCAACATCGTATTTCAGTAAGAAAACACGTCTCCAAGTACATTTGGTGACGCCGTGGCTGTACGTTTGATGTATGAGAGTCGGGGGAACTATATTAATATCGTTTAGTTTCCAACTAGGAGAGACATTTTGTCAAACTTCAGACGCACCCTCGTGGATTATATTGATCAACTCTTGGATTGCCAGATCTTGTGTATATAAGGTTGTAGCCCAAGTTCGCCAGCATCAGAACATTACAGTCAGAATAGGAATACACTCCTTAATACCACAGTAAGTTCAACACAGTCCCAGTAACATCAGAACATTACAGTCAGTATAGGAAGATACCCCTTGATACCACAGTAAGTTCAACACGGTCCCAGTAACATCAGAACATTACAGTCAGTATAGGAATACACTCCTTGATACCACAGTAAGTTCAACACGGTTCCAGTAACATCAGAACATTACAGTCAGTATAGAAATACACTCCTTGATACTACAGTAAGTTTAACACGGTCCCAGTAACATCAGAACATTACAGTCAATATAGGAAGAAACTCCTTGATACTACAGTAAGTTCAACACAGTCCCAGTAACATCAGAACATTACAGTCAGTATAGGAAGATACCCCTTGATACCACAGTAAGTTCAACATGGTCCCAGTAACATCAGAACATTACAGTCAGTATAGGAATACACTCCTTGATACCACAGTAAGTTCAACACGGTCCCAGTAACATCAGAACATTACAGTCAGTATAGGAAGATACTCCTTGATACCACAGTAAGTTCAACACGGTCCCAGTAACATCAGAACATTACAGTCAGTATAGGAAGATACTCCTTGATACTACAGTAAGTTCAACACGGTCCCAGTAACATCAGAACATTACAGTCAATATAGGAAGATACTCCTTGATACTACAGTAAGTTCAACACGGTCCCAGTAACATCAGAACATTACAGTCAATATAGGAAGATACTCCTTGATACTACAGTAAGTTCAACACGGTCCCAGTAACATCAGAACATTACAGTCAATATAGGAAGATACTCCTTGATACTACAGTAAGTTCAACACGGTCCCAGTAACATCAGAACATTACAGTCAATATAGGAAGATACTCCTTGATACTACAGTAAGTTCAACACGGTCCCAGTAACATCAGAACATTACAGTCAATATAGGAAGATACTCCTTGATACTACAGTAAGTTCAACACGGTCCCAGTAACATCAGAACATTACAGTCAATATAGGAAGATACTCCTTGATACTACAGTAAGTTCAACACGGTCCCAGTAACATCAGAACATTACAGTCAATATAGGAAGATACTCCTTGATACTACAGTAAGTTCAACACGGTCCCAGTAACATCAGAACATTACAGTCAATATAGGAAGATACTCCTTGATACTACAGTAAGTTCAACACGGTCCCAGTAACATCAGAACATTACAGTCAATATAGGAAGATACTCCTTGATACTACAGTAAGTTCAACACGGTCCCAGTAACATCAGAACACTACAGTCAGTATAGGAAGATACTCCTTGATACTACAGTAAGTTCAACACGGTCCCAGTAACATCAGAACACTACAGTCAGTATACGAAGATACCCCCTGAAATATATACTATTTTTAATTTTGTGTAAGTCTTCATACAAAGAAGAGTTTATGTATATAGGCCTTTGTTTTTAGATGTGGGATCAAATTTTGTTGTACTGAAAAGAAGTCCAAAGTTTTTCAGCAGAAAAAATATTAACTAAAGCAAAAACAAAAGAACAATATATGCATTTATTAATACAGATTTCAACCGATTTGGACCAAATTCAGTACTATGGGAAGGAGCCCCAAAGGCTAAGTTAGCCATCAGAAAAATCCTCATCTAAAAAATAAAATATATATTTGTGTGTATACATGTAATACTTTTATATATATTTGTATACTACCAAATTTTGTCCAAATAGGCTGAGAATTGCCCACAATTCTTGTCTTATTTGAACAATACTTTACATAATATCTAGGCATGAGATGAGTAATTTTTACACAAATAGATAATTGTGTTCCGTGTGTCTGGTAGGCCCGTAATGCAAGTCAAAACTACCCTGATGATGTGGGCTATGATACTGACTGCAGTACTCTTTGCGCTATCTCAGACCGTCATGGCGGCCAATTACAGGAAACTTCCCTTCAATGGTGGAATGTACGGCAAGAGGGACACAAACTTGGGTGAGTCTCTACTTCATATCCCGTCAGAATACGCTTTTTAATTATTACATAAAACACAATATTATCTATATAATTATAATATGTATTAAAGAGTCATTAACGACATCATCTAAACCAGTGGCTTTCAAACTGTGGGCCGTGGTGGTGTTACAAGAGGCTCGCACAAGGGAAAATTATTGTAAAATGTGTAGTCCTAGATTAAACAAAGTTATATAAATATTGTATTATTTTATACCCTTATTTTTATGAAATCGCCTGCTTTTACAAGTTACAAGTTACAAGTTACAAGTAGGTAGTGTACTAAGGTCGGTGGTCCGGGTATGCAATGTAAGCTCATTAAGTGGACCACGGCTGGGAAAAGTTTGAGAAACACTTATCTAAACTCAAAAGGAGAGGGATGAGGAGGGTAGTTTGGGCCAAAATGCACCCACACTAGTGGAGATAAAGTAAAGTAAGAACCCGGTGAAAATTACACGGGTAAAATAATCCCCAGTACAGCAAGTTGGGACCTAAGCCTGTAGTTCAATGTGAGTCTTACAGCTTATATCACTCCGCCAGTGGTGCGGGAACTTATTTATTTGTAAAACTTGTCTTGGACCTTGATTTGAACACTTTATCTTAGTGCAACACCGACTTAACCATCTACAATCCTAACTTTATTCAAGATGTACCTCACACTTATCCAAGACTCTGAATAAATAGTAGCTACCCCATTCAATGACCACATGGTCTAAGGCACTAATCTCGCAATAGACTAAAATGCCACTGATGGGGAAATCGAGTTTTTCCACTTTTCCTCCCTGCAAATTTTGCTACACTTCCTAAGAATATAACCTTCCTCATCTCTAAAACCACTAGAGTAATTATTACATAAGCGTATAGCACGAACGGGTAGTAAGACGCACTGCTGAAAAAATAAGTAGTTCCAACTGCAGTTGGAAGATGGTTAAATCTAGACGCAAAATAAAAATAAATCAATTTACTTTAATATTAAAATATAAGTTTTAATCTGTAGCATAACAAATCTTCCGTGTTTCCAAGATTAATTTTTTAAGTCGTTGAAAATAATATTATAATTTACTATAGTCTAGTAATACCAGTAAACCCGTGCAAAATTTCGCACATCGAACCTTTCTCTCCCCC
>CABFWB010003238.1:23228-57620 GCA_902151455.1 Timema bartmani | reverse complement strand
TTTTGTTGGGTTGTTGAAATTAAATACTCAGCAAATTGTATAGACAAAATAGCAAAGAGAGTTTATTAATATGAACGTATTTACAATTTACAATACCTCTTTGTATACAATATTTGATGTCAGAATGCAATAATCTTGAAATTTAGTTTGTCATTTTCGGTAATTGGTATAAAAATATTGTTAGATTTAGTGACTCTTAAAAAGGCTACATAGAGTTGTCCACGAGTAAATACAGCATTTGGCAAGTACAATCCAGCTCTTTGAAGAGTCTGTTCCTGAGACTTATTGATTGATGGCCATTGCAAAGGCAACATAAATAATATACAGGTTTTTATTTTACCTTAAATTTTAAACAATGTGTTTTAACGTAAACTGAGTATGCTGGATATATCCTGGAAAGTTCAGTGGTAGAGCAATAGCGTACTAAGCCAGAGGTCCCGGTTTCGATTCCCGTGTTCAGGTGTCAATTTTCAGAATATGATATCTAGATGGTGAGTTCCTCTCTAAAATTAATAACAGCTTCGGATTTTTGATTCTGAATATGCTATGTCAGAAATCGTTAAAAAAAAATCCTATCAACTGATACCTTATTCATCGCAGTAGGCTTTGTATTAGTTGAGAAAAAGGAATGTTGACAACATAAATAATATACAGGATTATTCCAAAAATTGCTTACTAAATATACTATCTAGAATTACTTCATGCGTAGATATACCCTAATGTTTGCAAAGTACGTGTTTAGTTCCGACACTGTGTGTTATTAAAACTGTGTTTAAAACACACAATGTATAAGAGACCTTATCTCCAGCTGACCCCTCCCCGCCTTGCACTTCTTGGTCCGCAGATTTTGACGGCACGGGAAAGGCTCTGTCATCCATGTGTGAGATCGCCTTTGAAGCATGCGCAGTGTGGTTTCCACAGCCGGAGGTCAACTAGAGCCACGTCAGACGACTTACCCAGGTAATAAAGTCCGTAGTCAACTAAGACAACTTACTCAGATAGCATCGTCCACAATCTGAGGGCAACCAACTTAGACAACTTACCCAGGAAACGTAATTTGTATTCTTAGAGCAATTCCAATCACACAGCTAGCCTAGATGACATAATCCATTGTCAAAGAGTGGCTAATATCCCGTCAGACAACTTATTCTGTAAATATAGCCTCTAGATGGAGAGCAACTAACATCATTTCAATTAAATAACTAGAGTAGCACGCGACTCATAGAGAATATTGATGGGGATCTACAAAAACCATAACTCAAGAATCATTTATCAACCAAAGGTCCACAAACTAAACCTCATCAACTACAGTAGCCCCATGGCTTCTTTGTTGATAACTGACAGTTCACAGCTGACTTCTGACAGTCAACATTTAGGTATATACCTAAATTTTGACTGTCAGAAGTGACAGCTGCTAAACACATGTTTTTTGCAGATCATATGGTTCGGCGTAGGGATACATAATTTGGTCTGGTAGCTTTTCAAAGCCGTCAGCTGTCAGTCAGCACCAAAGAAGCCATGGAGCTACTGTAGTCAGGTGTACACAGGCGGGAACTTATTCATTAACAAGGGTCGTACTAACAGGACATCAATAGTCAAAAAAGGCTGCATAACGATCCGACACGTAACGATCATTAGAAATAATGTCAAAATTACAACTTTCACAAGTTTTCATTACAGCTATATAAAGTGACAGATGTCAGTTGTTGGCGCAGGGATACATAAGGGACTATTTCTAGTAACTTTTTAAGCTGTTATTCAAGTGAAAGCGGGTGGTGAATGCATTTTAACACCACGTACCAAACCATAGTATATTGTATTACTGTTTTTTGAAAAAAATTTAATAGATTCTTTGGCGACATTTCTTCACCCCTCACACGCGAACAAACAAGGTAATAATGCGACAATACGCGCCAAATGTTACTCGTGATTCTTTATTTTTACTGTGTTTTGAGGTCCGAACTGTTTCAATATTGGCAACCCTGATTTATATATATCTAGAAATCACCGTCGAACTGTAATAACTAATAAAATATTTATATTACCTTGCGAGAGTTGCTATGTACGCATATTCATAGCTTGTGTACGATCTACTCGAACCGTAATATCGATAATAATCTTGCGAGAGTCGTTATGTAGTCATATCGACAGGATAGATTATGAAGAATCCAGCTCAACAATAACAAAATTAACGATTAAAAACATATTATTTTTTATTCATCAAGCAAAAATGTTCCCTCGTCACAGACGAGCGGATGCAAGGTTGTTAGAATAGAAGGTTGCCGCGATCAGCCGTTGTCGTGGAGCAGGTTGTGTGACGTCACAGAGTGACCGCCCGACTACCTCTCCAGCCATACAACTCATTGTTTCATAGCGAATAACTCGACTTGATTTTAATTTAATTAAAATCACTTAACTATTAAGTCACCTGTATATACTACATAATATATATCACCACATTAAATTAGTAGTAAATATCTAAAGCCTACAGTATATGTACACATTATAATAATTATTAAGCTTAATGACGTTTGAAATGTTTAATTTAAAATATTTATTTAATAAAATGACACAAACGTTTTAAAATATTAGTTATGAACAGTTGCATACTTACAGTGTGAAATATGATTAACAAGAAAGCACAGTTAACAACATTAAACAACATCTTTCTTTAGCTGCGCCCATCCAAGCTATTCTTATATTTACATTTATTATAGGTTGGGGATGAAGAAAGTATAATTATAGGAAATATATGAGTATTTGTGGGGAGGGGTAGTTGGAAATAATTTGAGATAAAAATCGTCAGTACGCTTTGCGTTTAAACCCCAACCACCCGGTCCTCAATCAAACATCGTAGATGAAACAGAAGCTTTTGTCCGGGTACCCGGCTGTTCGTGCTATCACATATTACTAACATTAAAAAAAAATAACAGAAATCAGTTTTGCATTTTTAAATATCTATCAAACTAACACACATTTATATAGTGTATAGTTATAAATAATAAGCCCCATAAGTTATATTAATTATCAACTAAAAATAACTATTAGCTATTATTTATATTTATGTTTTTAGCTTAAATGCTGGTTGTCCGTCTAAAATTGTGAGAAAAAGTTTCATCATTTACTGTAATTGGATGTTATATTGCTAAGACTATTATTCCAATAGAAATATTTGAAGCTGCTGCAATGCTATGCCTGTTAACTTCGGACATTATTCCACTACTAGTTTAGAAACTTTTATTGAAATGCGACTTACAAAGTGTTTTTGGGCACGTGGTCTACGTGACTATGCCATTTAGACTGATTTTTAGATGATGGTAGGGTCTGGGTTTGAATTCCGTTCGGGTGTACTGAGCGTTTTTTTGTTTTTTGTTTTCTAAATGGTTTCCCACTTTTCTTCCACGAAACTTTGTTTACATTTCCACAAGATTTTACCTAATTCATCCATGCCCTATTAATGTAATTATTAATAACTATGCATATAGCCGAGACGGATAGTGAAATTCAGTGAAAAAACAACAAAATACTGATGCCGATGTAGTGTAGCCTATTATGTAATTGTAATTATTATATTATTAGCAAAATAAGTTACAAATGTACTCACATGTAGCATCAATTCATTATGTAATGGATTGGCTGAAATTTCTGAAAGTAGGTAATTTAATTTATCACTTTCTCATATTTTCTACGTTTCTTCCGTAGTTCATCTGAGTTTAAATTATGTTTATCTACACCCGTTTGTTTGTTTTGTCCAATTTAGAGTTCAGGTATTTCATTATAATAATAGATCTCATTTTAATATATATTTCAATCACATCTCTAGGGAATAGAAGAGAAATTAGCTGATAGTCTATTGGTTAAAGCTAGCTTTAGTTTTGTTTTTTTTTCAAGTCAAGAAATTCAGATTTTAGGTCTCGTTCATAATCTTCTGCGCAAAAATGTTCCGAGCACACTGAACATGAATCCGGATTAAACTTCCCATCCCTCCTACTAAGGTGGAATTGTATTTGTAATTGTATTAATTACCGGATCTTTTGGAAAAGAATGTTAGATTATTAATTTTCCATTGGAGTTTATTTTTGTTTTTGGTGGCTATTATTACACAAAGCAACTGTACATCTTTTCCCCGCCATTTTTGTAAACCCTAAAATGTTATCTATAATAATAAAAACACTGTGTATAAACCAAATATTCAACTATTTACACTATTATTTACATTATTATTCGTATATAAACAAAACGTCTAAAACATTCTTCTTTTGAATTTCACTTGATTGGGGAGGAAATCATTAAATAAATTCTAAATGAAGGGAAGAGTGACCTGGTGGTCTAGGGGTAAGGTGTCAGACTTCTGTGCTGAGGGTCCGGGGTTCAATCCTCGGTCCCGGCACAGATTTATCTGATTACCAAACCCTTCCTTCACCTCTGACAAGATGTGTATTAATCACAACTTGTGAATGTGAGGAATGCCAGGCCTCCACCGTGGTTCGGATTCCACGTTAAACTGTAGGTCCTCCATTTCATCTCACAATCACCCTAACATTACACATTAGCGTAAGTGCGTATAACCCGAACGGGTAGTAAGACGCGGTGCTAATAATAATAATAAATGAAGGGAATTATTAACAATACTAATAAGATTAATTAATGGCACCGAATTCACTCTTGTTTTTAAACTGAAATTATTTTTACAAAATTGTATCTACATGAAACACTGTGCACCCGAATGCCAGTCATTTAAATTCACCACTGAGCCCTTGTCGCTAAACTGCAGTACTGTCACCGGATGACGTCACGCAAAGAGTGGTGAAAGGGTGAAAACTGCCTGGTGGCAGGTAAAGGGACCGAGCCAATCTTGTATTCTAGGAACCTTGGAGTAGATGACGCTTTTTTCAAGCCCTGATTACTAGTATTATTATCATTGTTATCTATCAAAAGTGGCAGCCTCAGATCACATGACTTGACGTATGAATACGTAAAAGAGGGTCTAGTAACTTTTTTATTTGTCAAATGAGGTTATTCCTATTAAAATTGGACGGTAGTGATGTCTTGATTTTAGATGGAACTAGTTCATAGGGTTAGATGCTGCAGCACTGTTTTTGGTTTTTCATCCTCTCTCCAAACCCATGATGGGGCAGTTCATCAAAACGTATTCTTCTCAATCTGTTGTCTCAAGCTACGGATATCCAGAAGACTATATTTTTGATAGAACATAATAAACTAATTAAATTACTGGGATCATGTTTTACATCTGTAACGGTGACCAAGTGGTATAAGCTGCTAGATTCACAATTCACTATACCACCATCGATGTGAAAGTTGGTGCTAGAATCAGAGTCGGATACACTTTGGGCTATTTTCCACATGTAAGTTTCGCCTCTTCATGCACTAATGTGGGTGTATTTCTTCTAAACGACCGTTCTCACCCCTACACTTTAGACTTGTCACTAGTAGTCGTTATGTTAAATGTCCAATAGCACATATGTTCTTGTTTATATAATTAAAAATAAAATTTGATGATATGGTTTATTTTTATATTGTTAAGTTATTAAATTAGGTTTGAAAAGGAAGTGTTAGATATATATATTATTTTTTTTAGCCATGTGTGTATAGGCAACAAATTGTTAAACACTTTTTTGTCGCTACCTTTCTGGCTATCAGCTGCAAATCAACAGATGAACGATGAAACAGTCATGTCGTTGGTGTGTATGTTCACAGGGAACATATTTGTTGCCAGGAAAAACAAAAGTTCCATAAACTAATATTACATCCGTTATCATAATGGACGTAGAAGAATTAGGTGCTATTTTTGCTCTTGTAGCCTGCAACAGAAAACGACGAGGATGCGAAAGTCAATTTTAGGTACACCCCGTTTACAGTGAAAGACTTTCGCTTGGAAAGTTTTATACAAGTTTTGAGCGTTATAGGAATTATTCTGTTAAGTTTTTTTTGCCTACTATAGAATGACTATTTCCAGTTTTGATGAACTTTTGGGTCTAGTTGGACAAATCAACCTCTCGGCAGGATACCAATAATCACAAGTCGGCAATGGAAAAATTGTTTGAAAACTAATAACTGATTCCTGTAGATTTTTGGGCGCTGATTTCAGTAAAAATTGTAAAAAAATTCCATCACGTACCATTTTTGTACAAACTTAAATTTTCTATTTCTATATTCACCAATTGACTGAATTAAGCTTCTAAGAAAAATTTCTAATTATATTTTTAGAGCATTTTATTTTTATCCATCATTTGATCAAGGTGCATTCTTAGATTAAAGATGGTTCAAAAGGGGGGTTATTTGGTAACAATAAATAGTAGTGTCCTGAGTTATCAAGAGAATTCTATAAACATATTTGTTTACTCAGTTTGTAAGACCGTGAGATAAAATGATGACTCACTTCCTTTTTGGTTTCCCCTCTCCAGATTCAGACAAATAAAACGATGACTCACTTCTTTTTAATTTCCTCTCCACATTCTTTTATTTCATTTCTTTGAATGACTGATCGGTTTCAATTTGATATTTGAGGGACAAGGTTATGTCAAATGCAGTTTAATTTTTGGCAAAAGTTTGCTTTTTTTCTCTAGTGATTAGTTTTATTTGTGGTTTTAATCTGATTTTAAATGTACTTAATGGCTGCAAGAGATTGTATTTATTCACATGACAGTTTTTGCTACATTTGTTGAGAATTTGTAGTGAAGAAACAGCAAAGAAACTTTACAGAATTTGTTAAAAAACAAGTGAACCACACTTATTTCTATGCGAAACTTGGTGGCTAGAACAAATAGTGGTCCCCACATAAAGTGTGTTCTATTTGTGTAGAAGAACTCAGACAATGGTTGAAATGTAAGAAACAATCTTTCCGTTTTGGGGTACCAATGATCTGGAGGGAACCCCGAAATCACACTGATGACTGCTACTTTATTCATGTAACGTGCTGGGGTCCAATCTAGAAAATAAGAAAGAAATGTTCTATTCGTACCTCCCTTCATCCAAACACCCTGTACCTCATGGCCCAGGAATACCTGTGTATACATCAACAGAAAACTAGAGGAATTGTCCTATGACTCTGATAATGAAGCGCAGGATTCTGATGAGGACTTTCAAGATGTTTCAGGCAGCATTGAATCCCAAATTTATTCTCAGATTGAGTTCAATGATTTAGTCAGGACTTGGGTCTTCCTAAAGATTCTTCAGAACTGTTAGGCTTTAGGCTAAAGGGAAATAAATTATTGGCTCCTGGTACCTCTTTCTCGTGGTTCCGAAACAGAGAAAAATATGTGTTTCGATACTTTTATCAAGATGGTGACCTTGTTTACTGTAGAAATGTTCCTGGACTGATGGTGAGGTTTGACATACAGTATGATGGGAATGAGTGGAGGCTCTTTATTGACTCGTCATGGTTGGACGATATGTGGTGATTATAAAGTACTTTCCATGCTTCTTGGACAGAAGAAGAGATATGTTAAGTACCCTTGTTTCTTGTGTGAATGGGATAGCCGGAATAAGAGGCAACACTGGATTAAAAAGGTGTGACCACATAGGGATGATTTAGAACTTGGAAGTAATTATGTAGTACGAAAGTATTTTGTTGATCCAAGAAAAGTCCTCCTGCCTCCACTCCATATCAAGCTTGGTTTGATGAAGAAATTTATAAAGTGTTTTGATAAAATAAGGAGGAATTTAAATACTTGTGAGATAGGTTTTCGGGACTGTCGGAAACTAAAATGAAAGAAGGTGATTTTGTCTGTTCAGATATTTGGAAACATCAGAAAGACGAAGTATTTGAAACAAAAATGGATATTTTGTAAAAGAGACCTGGAAATCTTTCAAATAAGTTGTAACAAAATTTATTGGGAACAATAAGGACCCCAACTTCAAATGTATTGTGGAAAACATGCTCAACAAATTCAAGGACTTGGGTTGTTTGATGACCTTTGAAGTGCACTTTCAGAATTCCCATTTGGACTACTTTCCTGAAAATCTTGGTGCTGTGAGTGAAGATCAGGAGGAAAGATTCCATCAATACATCAAAGAGATGGAACACAAATACCAGGTTTGATGAAACATAAATATGATTGTGGATTACTGTTGGATGTTACAAGGAGAAGAGCCAAAAGTTGTATACATAAGAATAAATTCGAAAATGAGCTTTGAGGGGAAAAGAAAAAGACAGTATAAGAACATGTAAATCCCAATAAGTGTTTAAAATAGTTTTCCATCAATAATTTTGTCAATAAAACTCTTACTTAATTTTACAAAAATAAATACAATTTAATCAGTATACGTATTAATAAGTTTTTTTCCCATATCTTCATATCCACTTTGTGAAAAATTCTTACGTGGTTGAGAAAAATTTAAGCTATATTTGAAATCAGCACACCAAAATTCATAAAAATCACTCATTACAGTTTAGACAATTTTAAATAACCCAAATTTTGCAGGCCTGTGTATTGGAGGAGGAGCACGATCGAACGATAGATAGGCACTGAATGCGGTATTTGTTCCAAAACTGGACTGAAGTCATGGGCTGGTCCAAGCACAATCTGGTGAGCAACGACAGAATTGTCGCCGGTGTACAAGGCTCCATTTGTTTGCACCAGGCGCATCATAGTCGTAAGACAAAGAAGTCATCGCAATGTTGTGGCCCTCCACAACTCTTTTCAACCGCTAAACACAGTTTTGTCGTGTCGTTACCTATTCACACACTCAAACTCAAACTTATTGAACACATTGTAACGACAAAAATGTGTTTGGACATTTTGTCGACTGTGTACACATAGCCTACTAAGGAAAAATTTTGAACACAATAGCATTTTTATTAATACGCCTATTATAATAGAAGTTTTTCATCTCATCAAAAATTACGTTAATATTTTTATATAATAAAACCCTCTTACTGTTTTTCGCAACAATTTGTTTTGTCATATCAAGATGAAAGTGTTAAATATGTGATTTAGTTGATTACTATTTATTTTATTTATTTTTACAGATTTGAGCCTATTGGATTGAAAGAGAGTGTTTACACGGAACAAGATAGACCTTTGACAACAAAACAAACTTTCAGCCACCGATGATTGGACGAGGGCTGTTGAATCAATACTATAAATATAACGTAAACACTAAGACCTGTGTATATAAGCTTGTATAAACCCTAATATATCATGAAAATAAATGTAAATATTTAATTATAGCCTATTTATTTATTTGGGGTATTTGAAGTGCACTTACCCGTTTTTCTTGACAAACCGTCTAAGCCAGCGTCACTCTCAAAATATACAGTATTGCCGATGACGGGGAGATTGGGGTTCAAATCCTGCTCAGGTCTAATGAAAATGTTTTTTTCCTAAATGATTGTCCGCTCTTCTATCATGCAAATGCTGGTACACTTCCTCTAAATCCAATTTTCCTCCAAAAACACTATCGTAATCAGTAAATATGCGTGTACCCCAATGGGTGGTAAGAAGTGGTGATAAAGGAATAAAAATGTAATTTCTAAACAGACTGATTTTGTATCGAACCCTGAAACATTATTTTTTAATCCAATACTTGGGTGACACTCTCTTTGAATGATCACAATATGATTTAAAGTCAAGGACTACATTAATTATTAAATATAGGTATACCATTGATAATATAACAATTAATGAATACGTTTATATAGGTAGACATTAGATAGTATAAATTAACACGTTTATATAGTTAGACATTAGATAGTATAAATTAACACGTTTATATAGTTAGACATTAGATAGTATAAATGAACACGTTTATAAAAGTAGACCTTAGATAACATAAATGAACACGTTTATACAAGTAGACCTTAGATAACATAAATGAACACGTTTATACAAGTAGACCTTAGATAACATAAATGAACACGTTTATACAAGTAGACCTTAGATAACATAAATGAACACGTTTATAAAAGTAGACCTTAGATAACATTAATGAGCACGTTTATAAAAGTAGACCTTAGATAACATTAATGAACACGTTTATACAAGTAGACCTTAGATAACATAAATGAACACGTTTATACAAGTAGACCCTAGATAGTATAAATGAACACGTTTATTTAAGCAGACCTTAGATAGTATAAATGAACACGTTTGACACGTTTAGCCTATACGGAGCACTGATCTGTTCATTAACCCATTTTTATTACAGAAATAACTTTCTGACCTCAAATTATGCCAGTGAACCATTGAAAGGTGACGCTTTTTTCTGTATGTATTCCTGAGTGCATTCTTGAACATCTCAAGTGATTTTCTCTAAAAAGTTAACTGGAAAAACCATTGTAGAAGACTATGAATGCACTCAGGAAAATATATACCCCCTGGTAACGGGAATCGAACCTGGGCTATTTGACTTAGCGTACCAGTTGCTACCACCAATCTATCAAAGAATATTATCATGGTCAGGATCATTCTTCACACTAGCGTGAGTAAAAATAAGTGAATGAAGAATAACCCTGAGTCTAGGATGATTCCTGGTTAGCTCAGTGGTAAAAATTGGCGTTATAAAGATCCAGGATGTTATTCCATTGTCTAGACATCATTTTACAACTAGATTAATTTAATTGTAGTTCAAACAGTCTATTTGCTAAATGGAAAACATTTCTAGATCCGGTATAATTAATGTTTTTAAAATGTTGATCCAATTGAGGACTATTTTTCGTACATTATTTTAATAATTGGGTAAAATTGAACCCAAACCATTTAAGTTGTTAATCATAATGTAAAAAAAATGTGTGTATTTTGCTGTTGGTAAATTATTTTTTAATATTACTATGAATAATAATTCTTGTTGATTTCTCTCTTGTAATTCTGAGAGTTTAGGCTACCAGGCAAGCAATCAATACCCGACTCAAAATGTATAAACACGGCAAAGTATGTAACCTTCATAGTGGAAAATGATACTAAACTTATTGTTAATGTTTCTAGAAGTTAATATAAATATAACTGATGTCTTGTAGCTATATTTATGGTAGTTAAAATGGTACTAGTTACATTTAAAAAAAAAACTCTTAAATACAGTGTGAATGCCACATGAAAGTAGGTATCTGACAGTACAGAAGTTACTGAAACCATTTTAATGCAATCAAATAATACGAATTGCAACTGTCACTTTTGAAATAAAAAACTCAACTCTGATAAAATAATAACACACGAACATTTTATTATGTTGATTGCAACCAAAACAATTGTGTTTTCTAAACTTATATTTCTACCCACAAAGTTTCCACTTTGTTTTGAAAATTATCTTCACCTGCTTATTTTTTCTAGTTTGCATTAAGATTTGCATTCGTATTCCAGCACTGACGGAAAGGTTAAAGACAGTGGTTCCAAACCTGTTTCAGGGTTTAACCCCAAATTTAGTCTTTAACTTAGTGTTTAAATTGTTATTTCCACTTAATATTTTTATCAGTCAGGGCTGTCCACGTGTCTTGTGGTGTGGATATGGTTTGGAGAAAATGAACCTATATTTGCATGGAGGTGAAATTATTTAAGGAAAATCACTCCCAGTAACCATGTTTGTAATTTGAATCCTGACCTTGTTACCGACAAACAAAATGACCATGAATTTAAGCCCATACGCTTGATTTAATTATTGTTTATGTCTTACAATATTATTATAAAAATGCAACTAAGATATCTCAAAAGCGAAACAACAAGCCCAGTGGGTATTTCGTAAGTTATGGTAGCAGCTTCACTCGCCTAAAAACGAGACTGCAACAGCAAACTGGATCAGCAATAAACTGTCACAGTTGAGTAAACAAAACAAGCCTAAACAGTAATTTAACAGTTTTTATAATTTTAACTACCCACATTTATATTTGAATAATGTACCTTCCTATGATCGTTACAACCATTTTAAAAAGTAAGCATTAAGCTATAACCTCAACAAGAGGTGCTATCCCACCCGAAAAATGCCCCAGCCCCGAATGGGGTCGCGATACCCAAGTTGAAAACTATTGGGTTAAGGTTTGATCCTTGGCTGGGTGCACTAGGGATGGTTTAATAATCCCTTATCCCCACTAATGAGGGTGTCCTTCTTCTAGAATTACCCTTCTCGTACCTACCGCATGGGTTTAGCTGTTATATTGTCCATGTGTTGAAACGAATAGTAAGATTCTGCTACGAACAAACTGTCAGAGAATACAAACCTTTTTTTGTGGCTGGTATTAATAACATTTTACTAGATGATTAGTGTAATTTTATAGTAATGATAATATTTAACAAAAGTGACAGCCGTAGCTCAAATTACTATACTTAGCCTATATCTAGTAGTTTTTACAGTGCAGCCCTTCTTATGAAAGTTTTATTCTATAAAGCTAGTGTTGGTTAAAAGAGTGCACTGCTGGAGATAGAAGACACTCTCATATTGACATCACGACAAATACAATAAAGTTGTAAGAAAATCAAATATTTAACA
Organism: Timema bartmani; assembly: GCA_902151455.1. Classification (NCBI taxonomy): domain Eukaryota; kingdom Metazoa; phylum Arthropoda; class Insecta; order Phasmatodea; family Timematidae; genus Timema; species Timema bartmani. The sequence continues at coordinate 45,182 of CABFWB010003238.1, read as the reverse complement.
TGATATAAACACCGTAAGTGTAGTTTGGTGCTGTCTTATTAGGGAGCTTTGAATGACTCTTACCTCCATGTCCCGCGAAGAATGCACCTAAGACCTGCATCACTGAGCACGTGAATATGACGTCAAGCATGCTCGAGATTCAGACCTCAGACAATCCCCCATTTGACCTGAGTTATTCTGTCCCGTATTTATTTATAGTCTCACGAAAATATTTGTATTAGCACCGCGTCTTACTACCCGTTCGATCTATACGCTTATGTACTAATTACGCTAATTTTTTAAGGGATTAGGAAGGTTATATTTAGAGTAAGTGTATCCGAATTTGCGTGGAGGGAGAGTGTAAACCTATTTTGTAAACACCACCCTCAGTACACCCGACCGAGATTCGAACCTCGATCACCCCGTCATCGGCAGTGTGTAGTCTACTGCGAGAGTAGCGCGTTAGACCACGCAGTCCCCGAAGTGAGAAACAACTATATTACAGTTTTATTCAAGGTGATGTGTGTGTGATAAAACTGTGTGAGTCACCAAACCTTCATGTAAGTATGTGTTCCCACTGGTGTGTGTGGTTTTGTATATGTGCATGTGTGTACTATTTAATAGCAGTCTATAGGCGTTAATACCCACCTCGGTGGTGTAGTTAGCTAACGCGCTGGTTTCGTGTTGAGCTAGACTGCTGAGTACGGGGGGGAGATCGAGGTTCGAATCTCGGTCGGGTGAATTGAGGGTGGTTGTACTAAATGGTTTTCCACTATCTCTCCACCCAAATGTGGGCTCACTTCCTCTATATTCAACCTTCCTAATTCCTAAACCATTAGCGTGATTAGTACTTAAGCTATAAGCCGAACGTGTAGTAAGACGTGATTATTATTATTATTATTATTATTATTATCATTATTATTATTATTGTTATCATTATTATTATTATTATTATTATTATTATTATTATTATTATTATTATTATTATTATTGGTGACGCCGGAGAGGACGGACGTGTGTTGCACTTAGCTCCGCAGTCTTTTGATTCCCCTGTGCGCATCATGACTTCTAACTGTGAACATTGTAATAAAATAATTAAAGACGGGCACTCGGTAAAATGTTTCGGTTGTGCAAGTGATTTTCACTTCGGTGACTGTTCTGGGATTAGCTTTAGTACCTATAAAGCCAAGTCGAAAAACCTCAAAAAAGCGTGGCGTTGTAAAGAATGTCGCTCAGTGAATGCGTGTGCCTCCGCTGAAGAAGACAATGTGGATCTGGTGAGTGTAAGTGACTTATCCTCTAGTGATCATGTAATTTCCCTACTCAAGCAGCTTAACACCAAATCAGCAAAACTGCAAGAATCAGTCAACTTTGTCTCCGCTAAAAATGATGACGTTTTAAAACAAATAAGTAGTTGCTTAGCTGAAATTGCATCACTTAAATCGGAAATAAGCAATCTCAAAACTATAAATCAATCTCTCTCTGAGCAAAATGCATTTCTTGAAAATAAAATAAACTCTCTGGAACAATACAATAGAAGAAATAATATGGAAATACACGGTATGATCCAAACACCAAATGAAAATTTAGAAGAAAATCTGGCAACGCTGGCCCAAGCACTAGAAATAGAACTGAAGGTTAATGACATTGAGACTGCCCACCGTCTACCTACCCCTCGCGCAAACAGAGAGAGAGGTCTCCCACCCCCAGTCATTGTTCGTTTTGCCTCTAGGCGAAAAAGAGAGGAATTGATGTCAGCTGTACGTTCAAAAAATAGACAGTCAGGTAGGAAGTTAGTGAACGACGATGTATTTAATAATGGTGACAAAAGTCCTTTGTTCTTCAACAATAACTTGTCGCAGTACTTCAAGACCTTGTTGTGGAAGGCAAAATCAAAAGGTAGGGAAAGGGGATACCGGTATGTGTGGGAAAAAAACGAAAAAATTCTTGCTAGGAAAACTACCACTTCTGAAATAATTGTGATTCAACAAGATAATGACATTGACAAAATTGTGTAATTGTTTGTATATTATCTAGATCAAATTTGTTACAAAATACTGATGGACGACACCATTAACGAACTGCTAACTGATATAAATTTTAATATAAACACAGGGAAATATAAAAGCCTAGAGAATTTTAAAAACCATTTTAAAAACTCGAATAATAATTGCTTGAATGTGATCGCGTGGAATATCAGATCTCTAAAAAAGAATTGGAGTGAAATTTATTTTTTGTTAAATACGGTAGCTAATTTTTTTGATATTATCATACTTACTGAAACGTGGATAACAAATGAACAAGTAAATCTTTATAACATAGAAGGATATAACACTTATAATTATTGTAGGGAGAAAACCCGTGGTGGTGGAGTAATTTTATTTGTAAAGAACACACACAGCTTCCATTTAAACCCACAAAACACAAAACACTTTGAAAGCATTCAAGGGACACTGATCACAAGTCAAAATAGAAAATACAATTTAATAGCTTTATATAAACCACCAGTTAGTAATAAGTGTGACTTTATACAAGAACTTGATGAGAACTTAGACCGCTATCCTACAAAAGAAAACCTCATTGTAGCAGGTGACACAAACATTAACATAAAAGACAAAAATAACCCAGTCCATACTAGATATGAAACTATGATGTCAGAAAAGGGCCTAAAAAATGTAATTAATAAGTGTACTCGGGAAGAAGTTTCTAAAAACAATTTAGCTAGATCAGTTATTGACCACCTATTTATACGTGTATCAAAAGATCACTATGCTGTAATACCTGGAATAATTAGTATAAAAATGTCAGATCACTACCCCACAGCGATGAAAATAATGTATAAAAATACACCAAATAAATTCTCACTGTCTCCCGCAGTCAAAATACTAAAAATAAATAGAAATTCTGCATTAAGCAAACTAAAAGAAGTTGATTGGGGAAACCTGACTACGGACATACAAGACTTGAACACAAAATATGACAAAATAATTTTGACTTTTAAGGAAGTATATAATACAACAAATTGGCCAATCTCAGAAAAAAATACAACCAACGCAATTTGGATTAATACCTACCTTTTAGGAAAAATTAAAATCAGAGATAAACTTTATCGTCAATGGAAGTCAAATACAACCAATATAATTTATGAGCAGGAATATAAAAAGGAGAGGAAAAAGGTAAAAAGAGCTATAAACAAAGCCAAAATTGAACACCATAGGAAATTATTTAGGGACTTAAAAGGTAACATGAAAGACACATGGCGCGAAGTAAACAAAGTTATAGGTAAACGTAGCAAAAATAACTTAGATGAAGAGCTTACGCACACATTTAAAAATACAGAAAACTTGAAAACTGTGTGTAACAATTTTGCTTTTTCTTTTGACAATGGAATAATTGAAATATTGCATAAATGTGATATAAAACTACTCACACAAATGGAAGACACAATAGCCAACACTTCATTGTTCATACCTAAAACTACCTGTACAGAAATTAATAAAATTATCTCTTCACTAAAACAAAACAAATCACCAGGCTATGATAACATTACAATGATGGAAATACGAAAGATAGGACCAAATTTAATTCCGGCACTAGTAGACATAATAAACACCTCAATAACAACTGGCACATTTCCCAACCAAATGAAATGCTCTCTTATTAGACCCATTTACAAAGGTGGGAGCCATTTAGACTACGGTAACTACAGACCAATAGCAATATTACCAACTTTTGAAAAGATATTAGAAAGATACATGGCTAACAAATTGACAGACTATTTAAATAAATTCAATATAATAAACCCAAGACAATATGGATTTCAAAAACACAAAAGCGCTAAAAACCTTCTGGAACATTTTTCTAATAAAATTAACAAAGCCCTTAACAACAATAAGCATGTTCTGGCCCTATTTATTGACTTCAAAAAAGCATTTGACACGCTTGACATTGATACATTATTGAGATCATTAAAAATGATTGGAATCGGTGGACCGTACTTAAGATGGTTTAGGGACTATCTCACTAACAGACTATTCTATGTACAAATTAGCACTCAAAAAAGTGAAACCAAAGTGACAAATATGGGTGTACCACAAGGCTCAATACTAGGACCTATTCTATATCTAATTTACGTCAATACTATCACAAGACAAGTAAAGCATGGACACATCTACCTATACGCAGACGACACCGCAATACTGACTATTCACGAAAACCTCCAAATAGCAGAACACAACCTGCAACAAGACTACAACGAGATACAAATATGGACTCACGATCATCGTCTAGTAATAAATGCAAAGAAAACTAAAGTTATACATATCTGTTCTCCTAAAATGCACCATACAAGAGTCAATATAACGCATCACAGCTATAATTGTTTACATAACCGGACACAAACATGTTGTGACTGCATAGAAAAACTAGAAGCAACAGACAGTCATACTTACCTTGGACTAATAATTGACAAACATCATAAATGGGACAGGCACATACAAAAACTTGAGAACAAACTAAAAGGATTGACATATGTTTTTTACCATCTTAGAATGTACTTGGATATCAAAACGATAGTAATAATATATAAATCATTAGTTCAGTCAATAATAACTTATGGCATATCCATCTGGGGAGGAACGACAGAATGTTACACAGTCAAAATTTCACATTTACAAGAAAAGATTCTGAAAATTATATTTGGTACCAAAAATGCTAACAAACAGACATACATTCAACATAAAATTCTACTTCTTTACCAATTATATGAGTACAGCCTCTTAATAGGATATTACCATTCCGATAAATACAAGCAAATAAAAACCCATTCCCTTAACACCCGCTCAATTTCTAATAAAGAAGTGTATACAATTGGCAAATACTCTAATTATTATGGTAAACAGGAACTGAGATGTACCATCCCCAAATTGTTTAATTTGCTGCCACCAACACTCCGAGAAATCCCTAATGTAAACATAGCGAAGAGTAAAATTAAAGACTGGATACTTCAAGGCATGCTTCAAACAGCTATGTAAATATTTTTTAGAGGAAATGTTATGATATGTGTAAAACTTTTTGTTTTGTTTTTAAATATTTTTATTATTATTATTTTTATGTTTTTTTGTATTATCTAACTACAAGACCTGAAGATGTACCTTTAGGTACTTCGGGATTGTATCAAAAAATCAATTATGTAATTTTCCTTTAAATACTAAATAAAGATTGATTGATTGATTGATTGATTATTATTATTATTATTATTATTATTATTATTATTATTATTATTATTATTATAATTATTATGGTCGTTAGTCTTACATAGTATTTGATCACCGTTGACAGGGAATACCAGCCAAGTACTCTCTGGTTAAGAGTTGATTCACCAATGTAACTTTCCCATCCTTAATCCTGGTAAAAGATGGTGCATTTAATTGGCTTTCTCATCCTCCAAAATATACTTATATTTATATTTTTCGTAAAGGCTACCAATTAAAACTAAACAACATAATTGAAGGCCACAAATTTTACACATACATAAGTATTACATAAAATTACAAATTACTTTCCACTGTTAAATAATCTAATTTATGTTTTAAAAAAATATTGGCGTGCATATGAGTGTTAATGTATAGACATTAAAAACTCATTTTAAAAGCCTCATAACGTCACCGATTCGCTGCTGACTAACAATGACTGACAATGACACCAATCGCTGGACAAGGCCACCGCTGCCCCCCCGGACGTGGTAAACTATGGAGGCGGTGAAATAGAACATTATATTATAAACCCTGTCAGTTTAATTCTGTCATTTGGCCGTCAGTAATACGATAGTTAGTTACTCGCACTAAAGTGTTTCAATGAAACATGAATAATCATCGACTACTTGTTTTAGCTGTCATATTATCTATTTCTGCTTCTAAAGTAAGTGAACTTATAATAGTATATCACAAATATACCTGTATAGATACAAGGCCCTGGGTTCTAATCCAGACATGGTTGAAAACGTTACACCTGCTGGAATTGGGACCTGAATATTAACATTGATCAATTAACTAAAATCAGATGGATTGACTGTTGTATCTGTTACATAATTAAGTTCGTTTGTAATACCAATGCTGAAAGTCATTCTGTTTACAAAGTGCATTTTAGATACTATAATTTTTGTAAAGTAGAAGTTCAATGTTTTTTTACAATCAAAATTTAATGATATTTAAAAAAAATCTTTAAACATAATTTGTAAAATATATAAAGTAATTATTTCTGTTTGTATATTAATTTTATAGTGTTTTGCACCTACTATGTGTATATTGACATCACAAGAATAGCTCAATTATTTATCGTAATTTTTAACGCCAAATATGAAAGAGACTATATATTTTCAAAAGCTTGACAACATCTAGTAACAAAGGTGTGGGAATAAATATGTTAGCAGTTTTCGAACCACGATGATGATGATAAGGATGATTATGAGGCTGAGATGATTTCTAAAGGAATAATCCATATTATGACTAATTATAGTGGTAATTGGATTAAAAATATTTTATTTGTTACACAGCTTCAGTAAAATTTAAAAGTAATTTAACCAAATGTTGTTATATATTATGTTTATAAAGTTGTATATCAAAATTAGAAGTTTGTTTTTATGAATTTAACAAATGCTTGAAATTACCGTTTAGCTCATAACATAAGTGAAAATGATACAGATTAAATTGATATAAGGCTAATTAGAGCTAGTTAAATATGTATATAACAATCTGTCCTAACAGTGCTGTGCTGTGCTAACTTTGAACAGTATAAGTATAAACCGAATTCAACTTAAAATAATTACTTACTTAAATTAATGATATTTATTTTAGTTTTAATAGTCTAGACTTTTGGACATTAGAAAATTCACAATTTTGTTTCACGTTAGTAGGCCTCTATTTAATGTAGAAGATGAATCATGATTTAGTTTCATCTTAGTATTTACAGTAGATGAATCACAATTTTGTTTCAGATTAGTAGTTATTAGATGAATCACAAGTTTGTTTCATCTTAGTAGCTAGTAGATTAATCACAATTTTGTTTCACCTTAGTAGCTAGTAGATTAATCACAATTTTGTTTCACCTTAGTAGCTAGTAGATTAATCACAATTTTGTTTCACCTTAGTAGCTAGTAGATGAATCACAATTTTGTTTCACCTTAGTAATTAGTAGATAAATCACAATTTGCTTTCATTTTAATGGTAGTAGATGAATCACAATTTCGCTTCACCTTAGTTATTAATAAATGAATCACAATTTTGTTTCATTTTAATGGTTAGTAGATGATTCACAATTTCGTTTCACCTTAGTTATTAATAAATGAATCACAATTTTGTTTCATTTTAATAGTTAGTAGATGAATCACAATTTTGTTTCACCTACTAGTTAAGTCAATTTAGCGATATTTTTGTACACACAGGCGCACAAGAGAAAATAGTTTGATACATTAGCAAATTAAAAAGTGATCTTGTTTTCCTAACAAACAAACCATCTTTGTTATGATGAAAAGTTTCAAGCAATAGGTTTTGTTTAAATATTTTGATTGGTACATACTAGTAACGTGAAAAATATGACTAATTGTTTCGAGATAATCGATAAAGCTTTGAATTATCCATACACATACCATTTTCTTAAGATAATTTTATTTTTGTTGGTAACAATTAACAATTCACAAAACAGCGACTCAAGCAACGGCCGTGTGAACGCACGTTGTACATTTGGTAGAAGCGCCTTCTCTGGTTATTTCATGAACTTCGACATTATTATTTTAGCACAAATCTCTACGTTGAATTAAATACAGATTTTCGCATCATCAAACGCTCTTAGTCTCAATATCAGTGATGGAGAGGCCATGGTTATAATCCCGGTAGGGTCTGCAGAAGTTTTTTTTCCTTAAAACTATTTCTACTTTCCCTCCTCTCAATCTTAAATACGGGTGTATTTCCTTTCGACTCTACCTTTATTACCTTTATTCCATGAATGTAATTAGATTGGTGGACTTGATTCGGTAGCCGCATGCTCTAAGGCGTCACTCTTGAAACATATTGGACTGCTAAAGACGTGTATATTAGGGTTCTAATCCCTCTCTGAGGCTTGCTTTACCAAAATTGTTTTACACTCCCCCCACGCAAATAGGGGTACACATTCTATAAATTAAACTTTACTCATTCTTAGCCCATTAGGTTTGTTAGTATATTTGAATATAAGCCTAATGGGTAGAAATACCCGGTGCTAAAACATGGTTGCTAGCCAGGACGTGGAGTGATAAGAGTATGAAAACATGGTTGCTAGCCAGGACGTGGAGTGATAAGAGTATGAAAACATGGTTGCTAGCCAGGACGTGGAGTGATAAGAGTATGAAAACATGGTTGCTAGCCAGGACGTGGAGTGATAAGAGTATGAAAACATGGTTGCTAGCCAGGACGTGGAGTGATAAGAGTATGAAAACATGGTTGCTAGCCAGGACGTGGAGTGATAAGAGTATGAAAACATGGTTGCTAGCCAGGACGTGGAGTGATAAGAGTATGAAAACATGGTTGCTAGCCAGGACGTGGAGTGATAAGAGTATGAAAACATGGTTGCTAGCCAGGACGTGGAGTGATAAGAGTATGAAAACATGGTTGCTAGCCAGGACGTGGAGTGATAAGAGTATGAAAACATGGTTGCTAGCCAGGACGTGGAGTGATAAGAGTATGAAAACATGGTTGCTAGCCAGGACGTGGAGTGATAAGAGTATGAAAACATGGTTGCTAGCCAGGACGTGGAGTGATAAGAGTATGAAAACATGGTTGCTAGCCAGGACGTGGAGTGATAAGAGTATGAAAACATGGTTGCTAGCCAGGACGTGGAGTGATAAGAGTATGAAAACATGGTTGCTAGCCAGGACGTGGAGTGATAAGAGTATGAAAACATGGTTGCTAGCCAGGACGTGGAGTGATAAGAGTATGAAAACATGGTTGCTAGCCAGGACGTGGAGTGATAAGAGTATGAAAACATGGTTGCTAGCCAGGACGTGGAGTGATAAGAGTATGAAAACATGGTTGCTAGCCAGGACGTGGAGTGATAAGAGTATGAAAACATGGTTGCTAGCCAGGACGTGGAGTGATAAGAGTATGAAAACATGGTTGCTAGCCAGGACGTGGAGTGATAAGAGTATGAAAACATGGTTGCTAGCCAGGACGTGGAGTGATAAGAGTATGAAAACATGGTTGCTAGCCAGGACGTGGAGTGATAAGAGTATGAAAACATGGTTGCTAGCCAGGACGTGGAGTGATAAGAGTATGAAAACATGGTTGCTAGCCAGGACGTGGAGTGATAAGAGTATGAAAACATGGTTGCTAGCCAGGACGTGGAGTGATAAGAGTATGAAAACATGGTTGCTAGCCAGGACGTGGAGTGATAAGAGTATGAAAACATGGTTGCTAGCCAGGACGTGGAGTGATAAGAGTATGAAAACATGGTTGCTAGCCAGGACGTGGAGTGATAAGAGTATGAAAACATGGTTGCTAGCCAGGACGTGGAGTGATAAGAGTATGAAAACATGGTTGCTAGCCAGGACGTGGAGTGATAAGAGTATGAAAACATGGTTGCTAGCCAGGACGTGGAGTGATAAGAGTATGAAAACATGGTTGCTAGCCAGGACGTGGAGTGATAAGAGTATGAAAACATGGTTGCTAGCCAGGACGTGGAGTGATAAGAGTATGAAAACATGGTTGCTAGCCAGGACGTGGAGTGATAAGAGTATGAAAACATGGTTGCTAGCCAGGACGTGGAGTGATAAGAGTATGAAAACATGGTTGCTAGCCAGGACGTGGAGTGATAAGAGTATGAAAACATGGTTGCTAGCCAGGACGTGGAGTGATAAGAGTATGAAAACATGGTTGCTAGCCAGGACGTGGAGTGATAAGAGTATGAAAACATGGTTGCTAGCCAGGACGTGGAGTGATAAGAGTATGAAAACATGGTTGCTAGCCAGGACGTGGAGTGATAAGAGTATGAAAACATGGTTGCTAGCCAGGACGTGGAGTGATAAGAGTATGAAAACATGGTTGCTAGCCAGGACGTGGAGTGATAAGAGTATGAAAACATGGTTGCTAGCCAGGACGTGGAGTGATAAGAGTATGAAAACATGGTTGCTAGCCAGGACGTGGAGTGATAAGAGTATGAAAACATGGTTGCTAGCCAGGACGTGGAGTGATAAGAGTATGAAAACATGGTTGCTAGCCAGGACGTGGAGTGATAAGAGTATGAAAACATGGTTGCTAGCCAGGACGTGGAGTGATAAGAGTATGAAAACATGGTTGCTAGCCAGGNCGGATATGGTGGGGGTCAAGGAGGATTCTATGGTAAACAAATAAATCCTTCTGATGGTCAAGGAGTTGAAGGTGGACAAGGAGGGCCCTCTGGTGGCCAAGGAGGGCCCCCTGGTGGTGATGGAGGATCAACTGGTAATTAAATAAGCTATCCAACACCTATGGAACAGACTGGTATTCATGATTGTAAACAAGCAGGAAGGTCCTCAGAGAAGTGAGTTCGAGTCCAAAACATATAGCTGAGTTACAACTGTTAGCCAGACTTAGATTAAAATGGTGACTCTCAAATACGTTTCACGACTGCTAGCATGAGTAATTAATATGTTCCTAATGATAAGGATATCGTTTAACAAACGAAATTCTCTAGAGCAGTGTTTTTCAAAGAGTGTACCGCTAAATTCACCAGGTGTGCTGTGAAATTCTCAATATTATGTTATTGATGATAAAAAATAATTTAGCTCAGCTATAATTTTTTTAAATAATTCAGATAAAAAATTCCAAAGTCTTAATATATTATTTTCCAGAAAATCTAATGACTTACATTCAAAGAGTTGAGTAATTAAGGAGTTACTTGAGATTGTAATTTCTTACACAAAATTCAAATTCGTGGTTTAATAGAGGACAAACACAAAAACTTCTTGCTCACCGAGAGAAGTTTCTCTGATCATGCGCATGTCTGAGTCTCACGTGGTGTCACCAAATCGCGCGTTCAGTGTGCCACGAGGACTCTAGACAAAGAACAGTGTGCTGTCAGAATAAAAAATATTGAGAGCCACTGATCTAGAGTAATATAACAATAATGTAATTTAGTCTGAAGATATATTTAAATATTGGGTTTATGAGTTTGTACATGGGCTTAGCTCAAAATTAAATTTTCGCTCATGTTTTAGAATCTATAAATTATTTTTAATAATAAATACATTATATTTAGCTAATCGAGATGTTATAGCTTAACTAGAGATGGGACATTCAATTCCTCGATTCTTCTATACCTATCGATTCTTGAGGTTATCGAGAATCGACAGATACCTTGATTCTTGATGCCTCGATTCCTAAAAGATGCGTGTGAATGATCGTGAATGCTTTATTAAGAGATGAATAAATATCATATGTTACAGGCCGTTCGTAACGTATTTTTCTCGTTATTTACTCAATATATTTTTATAATAAACCTATAAATTATTAATCAAATTCGCAAATCAAAAATTCATGTTTTGCTTCCAGTTTTAAATATGTTTCCCAATGCATTCTAGAAACAAAAACAAACCTCCATATAAACAGATACCAACCCTGTGCTAAGAAATATATTACAATTGCTTTGCACATTTACAATCACAACGTAAATAATAATATAGGTGAAGTTTATTTCAAAGTTTGAAAGCCAAAATTAAAATCATCACTGTAATTTGTAAAGACAAAAATGTTTCAAAAGTCTAATTAGTTAAAAATAGCTTTTAATTTTATATTGTAAGCCTATTCAAGTAAGAATCGAGTATCGAGGAATCGAAGTAGAACTTTAAGAATCTGATTCAAGAATAGGAATCGAAAAACTGGTATCGTCCCATCTCTAACCTTAACGAAAGATTAATAGTGCATGTGTGTGTGTTTTTTATTACAAATCTAAACATTCTTTCTAATCTCAAATCCATATTCAAATCCTCGAATCCTTAAAAAATCAATTTTAGTAAAGATTAACAAAAAAAAGATAACAAAATGAAACTTTGCTTTGCTTAGGAAATTACCATCGCGAAATTAAACTAATTTATTGATGAAGGTTTGGCAACACTGAATGATAAATCTTCTTTGTTGACATATATTTATTAAAAAATAAAGAAAAATCTTTATGAGGGAATTTACTATTTTTATGAAAGTTTATATTAATTCTGCTATTTTATATGTTAGTTAAAGCGAAGCAAATTTGTTTTTCCAAATATATATGATTTATTACATTCACTTAAACGTTTTCATAGATATGTATTTTTCAAGTCAAGACTTTTAAATTTGGACCCAAGAATTATTTATTTTGTAATTCTTTCAAATATCAAACTTCTATAATAATATAGGCTTCGAGTAATGAGGGTTTCGAAGATTTGAAGAATTGAGTATTCGAGAATTCCAGGAATTGGGGAATATTTCATCCGAGCATACAAACTCTTTAACAGACCAAGAAAGTATATTTTAGCTTATTAAAAAATTATGTGTTATCTGATCAAAGAACTAGAATAATTCATCAAGAAATTATACTATGTTAACTGATAAAGGAATTTTATTTTTACTCGTATGGGGATGAAATTAATTTCAAAAATTGACAACGTGCAATTATAACTTTAAGTCAACATTATGTAATCTGAACGCGCTTGTATAAAATTATGTGTTACATATATAACTATAATTAAGTTAAATTTGTTATAATTTTTATTAATTAAATAATCTGTGATATTTTATTGTTTAGATTGTTTTAACACAATTTCAATTGTAATATAAATGTACTTTATTTTGATTAATTAATAGTTTACTTATTACTAATATCAAGAAGATGTGTTTAGAGTAAAAAGTGAGTAATCTAAATTTGTTAAATTTGATTGTAAAAATGTAACAAAATAAACCTAAAGTTATCAATGATTGATTATAAACTATGTGTTTATTTATGTCACCTGATACTTTTTTAAATTTAGTTTTATAAGTTTTTACCTAAACCCAAGTTATTTAGTCAAAATTACGGTTCTACCCAGAACATATATTTTTTGTGAAATAAAACCAGTTTTAAATAATAGCTTTTAATAAAAATTATTTACAAAACCAAAAGTCGCGAAAAGAAAATTAAAACTAATACATATTTATTAGAGCTTCAACAGAATGGGTATTTACTTTTTGTTGAAGGTGTTAATGTGAAAGGGGTAGCTTAAAAGGAAATGCACCCACGTTTTCTTGGAAAGATAATGTAAAAATCCCAAATGTGAAAACCCCCCTTGGTGTGTACAGCCATAATTTGAGCCACAAAATCAATGTTGACTTTGACAAAGTGAATTGTAGATCTAGCACTCTAGAGCACTGGGCCATCACTGTAGGCAGCTATGAACCAAATTGGTCTCAACATTTGTACATTTCGGAGTACCCTCTGCTTAACCTGAAAGTTGTAAAAGCTTACCTTGCTTATTTCCACTGTGGTGTAGCTTCTGTAGACAAATTAATGTTGGTAGGAATAACCTTATTCGATAGATAGAAAAGTTATTATATATAATTTTACCTGTTCATACATCAAGCCATGTGATCTGTAGCATTAAAGTTTGATAAAAGTGTTAAGCACCGCGTCTTACGATACATATTATAATAAAATACCTATAAAGTAACACTAATAATATAGTAACTGTAATAAATATATGTTTGTATTTTCCCAAAGGTTTTCCCTATGAACATTGGACTCTAGTATAGGCTATAATAGGTAATTAGTTAAGGTTGGGATGCAGAGAACGCGAGAAATGAACAGTGATAGTGCACTTTTTGTAGCGAAACAAATAAATTAAATATTGCTTCAATAGAAATATAGAGTCTAATTTTCTTTACATGGTAATACCAACCGTTCTCAAATACCTGTTAGTGGTGTCCTGGAAATTAATGGAAACATTTTATCTTAATTTTAAAAGTTTGTCATCTAATGCCACTATAATCATGTCTTGATAGATATTCAACAAATGTTGATATCACTATGTGAAGAAAATTAAACTCTCTGTTGATATTGGAACAATATTCTATTAATTTTGGCCAAAAAATGTTTCCTTATAAAAAGTGCAAAAACTGACCTTTTCTAGTGTTCCCTGAATCCCCACCTTAAGTTAAGACTACAAACTTTCAGAGTAAACTAACCGGCAAGGTATCATGCTCACAGATAAATACCACTATGGTGTAGCTTATAAGATAGATATTATTTCAATTGAAGAATGCCACCTGGACACGGGAATCGAACCCGGAACCTTTGCTTTAGTACACCAATAGATCTACCCTTGAGCTATTCAGGAATCATTTTTCAAATTAAATAATAAGATATTTATATGCGGCTGTAGCTGTAACTATCAAATACCAGCAAACCCTTGCGATACTTTCTCAAATTCAACTCTCCCCTCCTCACCCCAAACAATATGATTTAGTATTTTGTTGGGTTGTTGAAATTAAATACTCAGCGAAGTGTATACACAAAATATCAAAGGGAGTTTATTTTCAGTAATTGATACAAAAATATTGTTAGATTTTCTTTTAACTTAAATTTTAAACAAACAATGTATTTTAAAGTAAACTCAGTATGCTATATCAGAAGTCGGTAAAAAATCGTATCCACTGATACCTTATTGATCGCTGTAGGCTTTGTATTAGTAGAGAAAAAAGGATGTTGACAACAGAAATAATATACAGGATAATAGGTTGGCTGTTTAATCCATTATAAGCTAGAGCTATAGTGTAATCCATTATAAACTAGAGCTATAGTGTAATCCATTATAAGCTAGAATCATAGTGTAATCTATTATAAGCTAGAGTTATAGTGTAGTCCATTATAACCTAGAGTTATAGTGTAATCCATTCATTATAAGCTAGACTCATAGCGTGATCCAGTATAAGCTAGAGTTATAGTGTGATTCATTATAAGCTAGAGTTATAGTGTAATCCATTATAAGCTGGAGTCATAGTGTAGTCCATTATAAGCTAGAGTCATAGTGTAATCCATTATAAGCTAGAGTCATAGTGTAATCTATTATAAGCTAGAGTTATAGTGTAATCCATTACAAGCTGGAGTCATAGTGTAGTCCATTATAAGCTAGAGTTATAGTATGATTCATTACAAGCTATAGTCATAGTGTAATCCATTATAAGCTAGAATCATAGTGTAGTCCATTATAAGCTAGAGTTATAGTGTAGTCCATAATAATCCAGAGTCATAGTGCAATCCATTATAAGCTAGAGTTATAGTGTAATCCATTATAAGCTAGAGCTATAGTGTAATTCATTACAAGCTATGGTCATAGTTTAATCCATTATAAGCTAGAATCATAGTGTAGTCCATTATAAGCTAGAATCATAGTGTAGTCCATTATAAGCTAGAATCATAATGTAGTCCATTATAAGCTAGAATCATAATGTAGTCCATTACAAGCTATAGTCATAGTGTAATCCATTATAAGCTAGAATCATAGTGTAATCCATTATAAGCTAGAATCATAGTGTAATCCATTATAAGCTAGAATCATAGTGTAATCCATTATAAGCTAGAATCATAGTGTAATCCATTATAAGCTAGAATCATAGTGTAGTCCATTATAAGCTAGAATCATAGTGTAGTCCATTATAAGCTAGAATCATAATGTAGTCCATTATAAGCTAGAATCATAATGTAGTCCATTACAAGCTATAGTCATAGTGTAATCCATTATAAGCTAGAATCATAGTGTAGTCCATTATAAGCTAGAATCATAGTGTAATCCATTATAAGCTAGAATCATAATGTAATCCATTATAAGCTAGAATCATAGTGTAGTCCATTATAAGCTAGAATCATAGTGTAGTTCATTATAAGCTAGAATCATAGTGTAGTCCATTATAAGCTAGAGTCATAGTATAATCCATTATAAGCTAGAGCTATAGTGTAATCCATTACAAGCTATAGTCATAATGTAGTCCATTATAAGCTAGAATCATATTGTAATCCATTATAAGCTAAAGTTATAGTGTAATCCATCAAGGTGATTGATACCTTTCGGGTTAAAGGAAGTGTACATCTCACAGAAGATTGATCACCTTCTTCTCTACTTATTCGGTGTTCTGTGAAATGATTATTAAAAGTGAATGGCACGCTCCTCGCGGTGCGGTAGTATGACGTTTCGCTAGACCCCATGCAACAGATGACAATCATTCCCATGACGTAACTCCTTAATGTTCGTAACTTCCACTCACTTCGTTAATATTCATTATTTTATTACTGTGCCGTTATTCCTCGCAAAGACTGTTTCCAACTAAACACAGCCGTCGGCCGCCTTTGAACATAATAATCTGCTATAATTGAATTACCGCACGCATAATACCTTGAGTAAAGATCTCGAACTGTGGAATCTCGAAATAATTACTGTGAATTTAAATACGGCTTTTCTTCTCTCCATCGTCTTGTGAGGTGTGAGCTAAAAAAACTCAACTTGAGGTAGATATTTGTATTAAATATGTTACTTCAGGTAAAATTTTGTTGTCGAAACTGTTATTTGAGGTAGAGTTCTTGTATTGAAAACTACTCATACTAAAGTAATATTACCCACGCCATGATGCACGCGTAAATAACTCAAAACATGTTTAGTCTTGATATTCGGTCCGGGTTCGAATTTCAACCGGATATGCTGTATTAAGGTGTTTTCACTTTTTTTCGACAACTCGGAGAGAAAGTATTGTGATCGTCGAAAAAAAAAATCGAACTAGAGATTTTGATAAATGTCGATGTTTCATGACCCCCTGAAGTAAAAAAAAAAAAAGTTTTTCGCAATGCTCTCTGTGTGTCTGTACTTCCCCTCCGAGGGGAAGAGTAATTTACTGAAGGGCAGAAAGAGAAAAAATCGATTTTATGGAAATTTTCTCTAATGATTTCAATTACATTATATATCTAGAAACTGTTTATCTTTATAAACAAGATTACATTCATTTTTTTTCATTATACTTTGATGTCCATACCTAACATAATGGATATTATCCAATTTTCATAATTTCTCCACCACTTTTTGATACGAAATAACATATCATTGTAAAGTTGTAGTACTATTAAAGATAAAAAATATTGTATTTTTAATACGTTTTTATTAAAATTAATCCGAGCTATGATCAAATATATATACTTTTTAGTTCAGATCTTTAAAAATGAATCTGATTCTTAAGCTCTTTGTTAGACAAAGATGTCTCTCTTTTCTTGATTATTCTGTAAAAGTGCTCCTAGCTCCCAGTGCCAAGAGTTAGTAGCAGTGTATATTATTTCACTTATGATCTTTGGTGTAGTGTGTCTACAATATTGTATTGACCTATTATTTTGTTTCACAAAATATGTGTTTTTAGTAAATGTCTATTTTAAGATAAAAGTGAGAGAAATTCTGTGCGGTGCATCGTACCATTTATTTCCTAAACATCTTTTCTCTATCACTCACCGTAAATGCGGGTAAAATTCCTTTAAATTCAGCCTTCCTTATTCTTATCCCATTAAGGTAATTTATTGTAGAAAGTTCGGTCAAGGAGTAAGACTCACAAATATATATATATACCAGGGGTGTGTGAAGCTACGAATAAAACATTACTTAAAAAAGTATTCACATATTTCAACTTTGCTTCGAAAAAAAATTCTGCTCCGATAACTACGAATAATATAATTATTATGAAAGCTACCAATCAAAATATTGACAGCTATTATAAACATCTATTTTCTTTCTATAATTTTGAAATTTTATGCACACTTTGTTTTCTCTGAAAAGTAGCAGTCACGCCTTGATATATTACACTATGGTTTAGCTTATACGATAGGGTCATACTGTATTCGGACAAGGTAATTATTATTGCTAGAGCCATATTTTGTTAAGAATAGCCATTTGGATGACCTTTTTTACTTCCAGAGTTCTATCATATAATATAATTTTGATAGGAAAAAAGGATATTCATAATAAAATTCGGCTATATCTTTCAGGATGAACGGATTGTACATTACAAAACAATGTTCATATATTAGAAATTTGTATTAAATTAATTACATGTTGTAAGAGGTATTCTAATCAGGTTTAAATTATATTATACGTTCTACAACATATTAGCACGTACGAGCTATCCGAGCAATAAAACTAATGTGGCAGAGATGATAAGGGGATTCTAGAATAAATGCACTCTCATTTGAGCTGTGGGGAAGTGTAAACACCGTTTGGAAAAATAATAATAATAATAATAGTAATGGCGTGTCTGGGCTACACCATTATGTAGCTCAGTTTGTAGAAAGATTAGTCTGTACTAATGTACCGTTTCCCAGGGGACGCCCGAATGTATTAATCGTACATCCTTTCCGTAGAGGATCTTTCCATGTTCTGATGAGATGAGATGATGGTAATAGTGAATATGTTGAAGTAAATTCAATAACGATCTTAACTTAACCTAGGCCTAATTAATAAAACCCTGGTGACCATGGAAATTATTTCCCCTCCGAGAAAAATCTCCCGGTACCAGCCGGAAATCAAACCCTGAGACCAGGCTGGTTAACATTTAAATAAAATCATCAAAAGTTTACCCGGCTGGAACTCGAGCCCTGACCTCTCCATCACTGGCAAACCGGACCAGACGAGTTTGACGCCCTAGGCCACGTGATCACCGATGCGGTTATTACGTTCAACTAAACCGTAGATACCCCAGTGAAGGTCTTTGTTTAACTTCCGGTAGAGCAGTGGACATTTGTGTGATTGTGATTATCTCTAAAGGAATCGTTGAAATGCGTGGTCTGAATGTAAATTAACCTTGATATTAGTTCCAGTTTCATTTGTTGGCCTTGTGGGTCAATGTTTATTGTGAGGACCGTCATTGGCGAGTCTATTAACATTGGAAAACTAGGAGCTCTGTCAACAGCACACCTCACACCCTCCTTTCACACCTTCGACACCGTGGAGAGAAAGTATTGGGATCGTCAAAAAAAATGGAGCTCCAGATTTTGATAAATGTGGACGTTTCATGGACCCCTGAAACCAAAAAGGGGTTTTCACAATGTCATCTGTCTGTCTGTCCGTTTGGATGTACATCGGGCTAGAGCTGAAACTAAAATTAAGGATTGTTTACTGAAGGGCGAAAAGATAAAAAATCAGTTTTCTCAAAACTCGCTCTAACTATTTTGATTACATTTTGAATCTAGAAACTGTTTATCGTTATAAACAAGATGGCAATTTTTATTTTCTTGTGAAAATGACTTTGAGGGAGAGTATGAAGAAAATGTTCCAATAATCATAATTTCTCCGCAACTATTTGAGATACGTAACAACTTATCATTGTAAAGTTGTAGTGATGTTAAAGATAAAAATCTTTTGTTTGATATATATATAAAACCAACAATTTCAGAGCTATAAGTAAATATATTTAATTTTTAATTCAGGTTTTTAAAAATGAATTAGATTCTTATGCTCTTTGGTAGCCAAAGATGTTTCTCTTTTCTCAATTTTTCTGTAACAGTGTTCCTGGTTCCTAATGCCATAGAGTTAGTAACACTGTATATTATTTTATTTATGATATATGGTGTAATGATTATACAACAATGTATAAACCTATTATTTCACTTCACAAATCTCACAAGTTTATAGCAAACGTCTATTTTAAGGTAAAAGCGTGAGAAAATCTGTGCATTGCACCGTACCATTTATTTTGTTAAGGAATTTGGAGAAATTTATCTTTGGTTTCCAAGTTGAAAACTCTCCTATAGTTAGTTCTCCTTGTGTTTTAAGTTTATACACTTCCTTGCTGAACAAGCTATACAGAAAACAAATTAATACTTTATTCAATAGTACAATATATTAATAGGGAATAACCGTTATTAATGTAGTTTCAGACGTCAGTCTCGCAATAAATGTCTAAATTAAAATAAATATACCAGAGCTGCTTGATTGATTTCTAAGAATTTTAAATTCAAATCACTCGGGAAAGCTATTAATTACTAATATCCGATTTTCACAATATTCTGTTCCTAAGTACAGTAGACAATGTGAGAAAGTACGTACAACCGTGTACTACCATTTATTTGTATTCGTTAGTAATCTCAGTATGGTCTGGTTCACTGGTATTGGGTAGTTGGTTTTTGGATTCCAGTTGGGTGTACTGAGGAGATTTTCTCCGATGGTTTGACACTCACTCTCCTTCCATGAAAATGTAGGTTCATCTCTTCTCAAATATACCTTATTCATCCCTACTCTATCAGTGTAGCTATCCAGGTAGCCCGGGCGGGTAGTATGACGCAGTGGTACGGTGCACCACACAGGCTTTTTATATCTGTTATCTTAAAATTTACATTTACTAGAAACTCGTGAGATTTGTGAGAAGAAAAAGTATGCATTGTTGCAGAAACACTCCGCCAAATATTATCAATAAAATAATATACAATGTTACAGAAACATTGAGAAAATAAAAACCTCTGTGTCCACCAAAGAGTATAACAATCAATGTTACATTTTCAGAGAACTTAATAAAATAATTATACATATTTGCTTATAGGTCATAAATTATTGGGTTTATAAAAATATATTTCAAATAAAGTATTTTTATGTTTAATAGTAGGCCTACTACAACTTTGCAATGATAAATATCTCAAATAGCTGTGGGGATATGATCAGAGTTGGTCATTTCTGCCGTGTAAAGTACCCTTCAACTCATTTTGATGGGAAAGTGGTAGTTTCCATTTTGTTTGTAATGTTAGACAATGCCTACTTACCCAATTTAATAAAAATCGTTATAGCGAATTTTTAGAAATTCGATATGGTCTCATTTTTCCCTTCATTAAACTACCCTTAATATTAGGGTTGGATATCTCTATTTACATCCAGCCCACCTCATTACACCCTCTCCCTATCTAGAGTTAGTTCTATCCAGTCCACCTCATTACACCCTCTCCCTATCTAGAGTTAGTTCTATCCAGTCCACCTCATTACACCCTCTCCCTATCTAGAGTTAGTTCTATCCAGTCCACCTCATTACACCCTCTCCCTATCTAGAGTTAGTTCTATCCAGTCCACCTCATTACACCCTCTCCCTATCTAGAGTTAGTTCTATCCAGTCCACCTCATTACACCCTCTCCCTATCTAGAGTTAGTTCTATCCAGTCCACCTCATTACACCCTCTCCCTATCTAGAGTTAGTTCTATCCAGTCCACCTCATTACACCCTCTCCCTATCTAGAGTTAGTTCTATCCAGTCCACCTCATTACACCCTCTCCCTATCTAGAGTTAGTTCTATCCAGTCCACCTCATTACACCCTCTCCCTATCTAGAGTTAGTTCTATCCAGTCCACCTCATTACACCCTCTCCCTATCTAGAGTTAGTTCTATCCAGTCCACCTCATTACACCCTCTCCCTATCTAGAGTTAGTTCTATCCAGTCCACCTCATTACACCCTCTCCCTATCTAGAGTTAGTTCTATCCAGTCCACCTCATTACACCCTCTCCCTATCTAGAGTTAGTTCTATCCAGTCCACCTCATTACACCCTCTCCCTATCTAGAGTTAGTTCTATCCAGTCCACCTCATTACACCCTCTCCCTATCTAGAGTTAGTTCTATCCAGTCCACCTCATTACACCCTCTCCCTATCTAGAGTTAGTTCTATCCAGTCCACCTCATTACACCCTCTCCCTATCTAGAGTTAGTTCTATCCAGTCCACCTCATTACACCCTCTCCCTATCTAGAGTTAGTTCTATCCAGTCCACCTCATTACACCCTCTCCCTATCTAGAGTTAGTTCTATCCAGTCCACCTCATTACACCCTCTCCCTATCTAGAGTTAGTTCTATCCAGTCCACCTCATTACACCCTCTCCCTATCTAGAGTTAGTTCTATCCAGTCCACCTCATTACACCCTCTCCCTATCTAGAGTTAGTTCTATCCAGTCCACCTCATTACAC
>CABFWB010003238.1:0-16768 GCA_902151455.1 Timema bartmani | reverse complement strand
AAAAATAGGTTCTTCCAACCAAAATCAGCCCACAGAATAATTGTTCGACATTCCTTTAAAATATGGTATTTAACTTATGTTTCAATAGTTGAGACACCCAGGTTTGTCTCGAGGCAAGGTTTATAGTTGAATTGAGTTGGTTTAGTATATTAATAATATAAGTGTACACCTTCCAGTGTATAGAGATACACAAGTGATTTTAATTGATTAAGTTATGGTTAATGAGAGTAAATTAGAAAAAGTGCATCCACACAAGCGTAGACAGGAGCTGGTAAAACCACCGTGGTCTTGTTTCTAATTGGTTTAACGATCCTATGCTCTCACAGCTCCATAAATAGACCCAGCCTTAAATAATGAAATATGTCCCTGGCTATGAAATTATTCTGGGTATCTCAGTGGTGCCCACTTTATTATATAGCTAATTTTATTTTCACTATTTTTTGTCATTTAGCTTATCTCTCTATTAGAACAAGTCTCACTTCTCCCAAAAAGGTCAATCGTTAATTGATTCGTCACTGGCTCATGATCTGGCTAATTTCCAACATATTGAGACCATCATCACCTATCTTTCTACTATCTAGTGAAATGTCTTCGCCATTTTCCTCTACCAACATCGGTCCTACTTCTAACAAAAAGGTCAGTCATTCATTGGTTCGTCACCTGGCCCAAGTCCCAGTGATAGAATAAAATTATATCAAAATACTGTTTTCCTAACAATAGAGACCATCACAAGCTTTATTGATTTTAACTATCCAGTTAAATATCTTCATCCCCTTCCTCTACCAAAACCAGTCCTAATTCTCACTAAAAGGTAATTAGTTGACTCCTCAATTTGTCCATATCCAGGTAAGAAAAGTAAACAATAATGTTGAAAGTATTGTTTTAATTTAGTAAAATTATATTAGCATAGCTTACTTTCATTTTAACTATCAATTATTGATATGCCTTCATCTTCTTCCTCTATAATAACTAGTTTATTAAAACAAATCTTCATGGTGCGATCCCGCAAGCGAGCTATACCGACCGACCGGCCGCCACCATTAGCGACGATTGTGCCAACATGTGTGAATATAGGGTGTCGTGTGGTCAGCACAGTGAGCCATCCAGCAGCTAATATCGGTTTTATAAATAATATTCAATTCAAGTAGCTCCTCATTCACCCTAAAGAGCCTGAGTTTGTCCCAGTTTCAGGCTCACTGATTCACAGATACATTTTGAAAACACCAGGGATTGAACCCGGGACCTCTGTATCTGTAGCCAGGAACTTTGATAATTATACCACAGCATCAGTTTGACCTCTAGTATCAAGGTATGAGAGTTTGTGTACCCACGATGTTGTAAGATAATACTTATGTTTAGTTTAGTAGACTAGTAGGAGGCTCTGNAGAGTAATTATTATATGTTATATCTTTACCACTATTTCCCTGTGTGTATATGGCCTATTGAGTATTTCTGTCTGATATTTAAATCATCGTTGTATGTGTATATCAAATTATAACATGATGCTCATCTTACCCCCTGGGTGTGCTCATATTTTCCTCCCATGCTTTTAATATGAGCACTTGCAGCTTCTTAATTATTATTTTTTCTAGACCAAAATTATTAAAATATCATTCATATTTATTGTATTTTGTAGACCTAATTGAATGATCAATTGAATAAAATAATATTACTTTTGGATAGCCATACTGTTTCTTATGAAATAACAGATTTTATTAAGGTGCTCATAATTGCCCGACTTCCCCTACACATTTTGAAAACACCAGGGATTGAACCCGGGACCTCTGGATCTGTAGCCAGGAACTTTGATAATTATACCACAGCATCAGTTTGACCTCTAGTATCAAGGTATGAGAGTTTGTGTACCCACGATGTTGTAAGATAATACTTATGTTTAGTTTAGTAGACTAGTAGGAGGCTCTGAGAATGAAACATTATCTCTCAGAGTTTGTTTGCGTCGTATTTACGTCACCTCATCTCTTGAATTAGATCAAATTAACAGCATACATAGCAGTAGCGCTCTCGTGAGATTTTAATGAACGGATTAAAGAGTAATTTCTCCTTGCTCTCGGGAGGACCTTGAAACATTTCCAAACCGTTGATGTCTTCATTTCTGCGCGCTACAAGCTCTATCCTCGCCAGACGAGTATTCACTAGGGTAGTTAGCTTGCAATTACCGCTAGACGCGCGCGATACCAGTTTAATCTGTTGATACCGTGATTTATAGATCAATGATTAGACACGCTACAGGACGTTATTCAAGAGTGATCTCACCTTGCACACTTTTTAAAAACTAGTTGTGTTACGATCCGCGTCAGTGGACACGCGGACAAAGGCATCAAGCTCGTCTGGTCTGGTTTGATGGGGGCGGGTAATGTCAGGGTTATAAACCCTCCCGAAGTGTTTATTTTCTTTAATGGGGCTCTCACTTTCTCTCAAAGCAAGTGATGGTACACTTCGTATAAATTACACCGTCCCAACCCTATTCTATTAGTGTGTGTGGATAGTCCGATGGGTAGTAAGAAGCAGAGCAAATAGAAAAAATGTCATTAGTTAGCTTCTATGTCTTCCTATAGTCAATTTTCATATTCAAACATATTTTTTGCTGTCAACAATAATAACATCTATATATATATATATATATATAATTACATTAGAAAACGTTACTGCCGCAGATATCATGACGTGTCATGTGAATATAATAATAATAATAATAATAATAATAATAGTAATAATAATTGACATTAATAGTGAAGATAAGGCATACCATCTTTATTTACACTTAACCAAAAATTACATGTGATATATTATTATATGAATATGTGATAGTAGATCTAGTAGTTTTTTAACTGTGGGATAGAGTTATTGCTATTAATATAGGACTGTAGGTAGAGTTGACTCCAAAACTCTCGTGTTTAGCCAGAAAAATCTCCATTTAAAGTTTATGGTTTAATCTAAGGAACAGGGTGAAGAAGGGAGTATTAAAAGAAACACAATCACATCCGCTTATAGAGCTTATTGGAAAAGCACGATAGAATCCCATGTGGAAAAATACTTCCTCTTTAAGGCACTCTGCCGAAATTCAAACTCCAACCTCCCTTCAAAGGAAGATGTAGTTCCTTAAATCTGTTAGGAACAGCTTTGAGCAAAAAGAATCATTTCATGTGTACAGTACTTACCGTGTATACGAACGTTTTCCGTTAACCAATAGTAGGACTGAAATGTGGTCACGGGTTGAGCTCCGGACCAATCACGAGAAATCAGCTGCGTACCACACTAGTAGAGACAATCACAGCTTTGTCCGCGCTAGTCCATAACATTGGCGTGAAAGACCCAATCACATTTAAAAATCAACCGATTTAACATGTGCATGCACCTACAAATATAGATACAAGCAGACAGCTATATCTACTGTTGGGAAATATTTTGAAATAACTCGTTAAGTAAAATGTGTGTGCCTCGTCGTTTTGTATTAATTCTTTTTTTTAATACCACCGCATCTCACTACCTGTTCAGGTTATAAACATATTACATGATTACTACTCTCAGATGAGGAATGAAGCATTTTATAAGCAATCTACCTGTATTTGCGTGGAAGGGGGCTGGGAAACAATTGAATAAAACCACGTTTAGTAGACTCAACCGAGATTCAAACTCCGGTCTTCCCATCATAAGTAGGCCAGTCTAATACAGGAGTGACGCCTTAGACTATTCGGCCACTGAAGCTGGTTTGTGTAAATTCATTTCACTCCACAACACAATCATTAGAAAACATCCAGGCGTCGAGCATGCACTCATGGTTTTTTTTTATTAAGAGGGGATCCCCCTCCAGTGTGTGAGTTTTGCTGTGCTCCTCTTAGTGTGTCTCATATTTTGTTGGAGTGTCGCCAGTGTGCCCCTAATCACCTGGCTTCTTGATATTTTGAATTGTGACCTTCGTTACTTGTTACGCGACAGTGCAGATGGAGTTATTTATTTACTCCTTTTATAATCCTAACAAAAGTTTTAAATTCAATTTGAGTCATAGAATTGTCCATTTGGTAATAATCTGTTATGTTGAGATTAACTTTTAAAACTGATCGTACCCTTTTTACCTCGATATTTTGATTTTGTTTGGGGCATTATCTGATGTTTTCAGAAGGCGCCTTATTTATATTTATTCTCCCCTATGGAAATTTAACGTGTTATTAATTATTTTTTCCAAGGTGTTAATGACCTCTGTGTATTATTATTATTAATTACTAATTACTAATTTATCATATAGAGTTTCTACCTATAATATTTAAATTTGCAATACTCTGATCTATTTTTTGCATATTGTTACTGCTTTTAACCATTCTTTAGTTATTTGTAATTAATGCTATTTTTTATTCTTATCATTATTAATTACTACTTTTTCTTTTTTTTCGTAACTATTCATCAATATATAAAATTATTTAGCCATTTTTGTTTATCTTATTTTCTCATGTCAATATATGTATTTGTATGGTACTTGTGTACTTTTCAGTGCTGGCCTGTTATAGGTCTTACGACTGTTGGCCAGCACTATAATAAAGGAAATTGAATTGAATTATTAGTATTATTACTATAGGAAACATCCATCTTGAGAGTAATCTAAAAGATTTTGTTTACCTGTCATGAGCGTTGAGTGATATCTACGGCACGCAGAGTTCTGAACTTTTAAAAATAATAGTTCCTGTACAAGAACATGTCACCTCTAAGCCAGAATTTTAAATTTTGGATTTGATTTTTTTAATTAATTAAAAACTGGGTTGGAAGTAATAAATGTGAAGAAAAAAATTTATGTTTGGAGAAATTAAATCTTTCCCAAGGGTAACCACGCAATGTCACAT
This sequence comes from Timema bartmani, assembly GCA_902151455.1. NCBI lineage: Eukaryota > Metazoa > Arthropoda > Insecta > Phasmatodea > Timematidae > Timema > Timema bartmani. The sequence continues at coordinate 11,915 of CABFWB010003238.1, read as the reverse complement.
CGGGTACTTCTGCTGGTCCTCTATAAATTTAAGCTGTTTTATGTTTGTGTTGTAAAGCATTATGGGTCAACATGTTTGTTTGTTAGCGTGTGAATCTCTTCGCCACTTAAGCAGTTCATCCTTTCAATTTTAGGTGAACATGTGACTCAAGCTCTCAGGTAACTGCACGGTATTGACTTTATAGAGACCCACAAAACAATTGTATTAGATCCTCTCTACCAGTGTCAGAACCTTCCACGAAGTTGAGGTCAGTAACTGTGGCGTTGACTCGTAAGTTCCTTGTCTTGTCGGAGATGTGGTCAGGAGGCTCATGATGACCTCCTGGTCAAACGGGAAGGGTCACTAACTCTAGTCACGCAGCCGGGGAAAAAATAAGATTCAGATCGCGGGGATTTCTCTCTCTCGCTCTTTTGCGAAACATCCCATGGGAGCGATGGAAGGAATTCCCGATGTTTCTGTAGGATTCATGTTCATGTTAAGAATCTTGAAGGGTGGTTGTTTGTGCAGTGGTCGATCTTGTCTTCCACCGCTATATACTTCTGTATTCCTATTTGTTTCCAAGGTCGAGTGTTCGAATTTGGGGGAGGACTTACAAATGGAGATATATCCGGCTTGTTCACTGTAATCATACGTGACCACGTGCCAATAAACCTCATGGTTGAAAAGGGACAAAAAACTAAGAAAAAGATATGTTGACCTTTGACCCAAAAGATCGAGATTAGGTTATAACATCATCTGGAGACATTAAGAGTAGTTTCTATTTTTGTAATATTGAATGTGGTGTACCCCTCCTCCCTCTCTGCTAATATTTGTTTATGTTGCAGTGTGTATTACTACTCATCCAGACTAACTGTATAGCTAATGATGTAGGGTTGAGATAGGTGGAGTCTAGAGGGAGTGTACTCTCATTTGCGTGGAGGTAGAGTGATAAACCCTTTAATAAAAACCACATGAGTACAGCTGGCCAGGGTTTAACCCTTTAACACCCAGTCATCGGCAAACCAAACGAGACAGACGCCTTTTCCCACGCGCTTATTGATGCGGATCACACCAACTGTCAAGAGTGTTATTTTTGTAGCCGTTCGGGTTATACGCTTATATACTGGTTACACTAATAGTTTTAGATATTAGGGAGGCTATATTTAGAGTAAGTGTACCCACATTTGCGTTGAGGGAAAATGGCAATCCCCCCTCCGGACACTTGACAGAGATGTGAACCTCGATCTCCCCATCATCGGCAGTCTAGTCTACTGCAAGAGTAGCGCGTTAGAGCACGCGACCACCGAAGCGGTTTGTCAGAGGTTGGCGCTATAAATCATGTATGAACTATAGAGCTGCGGAGGAAATGAAGCGACATATTCTTAGTATAGTAGCTCTGAAGAGTTGTATCAGCATTCCAACCATGGCCTGAAGCCACCAGGATTCAAACCCATGAAGGGTATAGCAAAAATGATTTCCATTTGTCATCTTGACATATGCCACAGCGTTGTCATGAGTTTAGCACCTGAGAAGCTGCTGTGCTTGCCTCACATTATTCTCTTCATTACAATTTCACCTTCTTTTTTAAATGAATTCTTCGCTCCTTCCCATTAAAATAAAACAAGTTAATGAACACTTAATTCTATTTTTATTTTACCTCTTTTGTTTCTACATCTCCATGTGAGGTGAGATTAAATTGATTACTATAAGCGGTGGGGCTTACAGATGTTATGTTTAAGGCTACTGCGTACGTAGCATCAACTTTGATATAATTTAAGTCTGAAGATGCCTGCAAATAGGTACAATGCATACTTAACGATCTTTTCTACCGTAAGCCGTGTTTAACAGATTCGCGTTATATTTATATCACGCTTTTCGGTGATTCGCAAGAATCGAATTTTGGCAGAGTGCATTATTTTTCAAATTTTTTTTAAAAAGGCGTCACTACCCTTCAGGGTTAAAGGAATATTTATATTAATCACGCTAGTATTTTTTCCTTAGATTCACATCTTATTACCCATTCGGGATATATGCTAGATACGCTAGTTATTTTAAAGGTAGAACTTTGAGCAAATGTACTCGAATTTGCGTAATGTTCAAGTTCCCCGCCTTCAGCAAGTCAATATATTTTGTGAGTGAAGCCTTTAGAGCTTAGACCATACTGCCACCGAGGTGGTTCAAAATACACAGGAGGAAAATTATTTTTCCACATGTGATTTTACTATGGTTTTTCAAAACTATATGTCCAAGCTAATGTGGTTGCATTTCCTCAAAGCTGCTTTCTTCATCCCTATTCCTTTGATTAATCCATTAAAATATTTTATCAACCAAACCACTTAGGAACATTCGCAAATCAAGGTTTTATTGACGTATGCATAATATAATATAAGGAAATAAAATGATTGAACTGCTCAATTTTTTTAGTTCTTGTGTATTTAAGGTATATAGTGTGCTTTTATAGATACATTGCTTTATAATCACGAGACTTACAAACTAACACGACATCACACGTGACTTTGAACAGTAAGTCACAGCGTCAAAAATATTGGTGTAACCTGTAGTTGATTGGACGTACATTCATACAAATAATAAATTATTATTTGCTTACTTTGGAATCAATCGGGGATCCCTCAAGACAAGTAATCAACTCCTCAAATCACTCGGATATGTGGAATGGGCAGCTAGATAGTGACTAAGTCTTAAGGAAAAGTGTAATATTTATATCCTGAGTTGATGTAGCAGTGTATTTAAGATATATCCTCCATTTACCCTTAACAGGCTTACGGAAGGTATATTTCCTAAATGGTTTCCCACTTTCCTTCCACGCAAATATGGGTATATTACCTTTAAAATATGTTCTTCCTCATCCCTACTCCATTTGAGTATTAATCAAATATACTTATAGCCTGAGCAGGTAATGGCGATAAAAATAAAATTGCTACATTTCTGGGTAAACGGAGTGTACTCCCCAACCCGGTAAAGTCTCTACGCTATGTTCAGTTCATTTTAACGGAATTTTAAAATCTTGAGCACCGCCTGTTGATGTTTACTTAAACCAAATACTATTGATACTAAACCTTTGTCTCGTGAACAATAGATCGAGAGACCAATGCTGGAATCCTGATCATTTGAGAGATTTAAGGCCGTATTTATAGTCTAGTCTTGGTAGTCAACTAATACCTCACAACACGAATAACAAATATTTCAGGTCTTAGGGGATTAGCTGACGTCCAAATTTAGAATATTAATACGGTCGTTAGTTGCGACTAGATCCGACACCTTAGCTCAGTCGGTAGCGTACCTGTCTACTGAACTAAGGGTCCCCGAGTTCGATTCCCGGCTTGGCCTCAAATTAATTGGTGAAATGTGTGTTTACACTTTCCCAGTGATGAGTTAACGGCTGGGGAGTGGATGTTGTGCCTGTCCTAGTCTTAAGACCTATGAAGCTATGATAGGGCTAGCAAGCCGGTAGTGGCTTGGATAAAACACTGACCACAGGCTGGAAACGGTAATAGATGTAAAAAGTTGTGACTAATGAGGATATGGCTATATGGGCTGCAGTAACCGAGTTACTCACATGTTCTCGTGTGAGTGGGGCTGTTTGGATAATTTGTTAGTGGTAGTTTATCCCACCTTGTTATACTACCCATCTGGAATATATGCATTTTAAGTTAAGCTAATGGTGTTATAATCGTGTTAGGTTTCACAATAATTTAATGAAAAGTTACTATAAATCATGTGGCGGGAGTGTGGGGAGCTATTTAGGGAACTCTAACCTCAGTACATCTGACAGGGATTCAAACACAAACCTCCCCATCACCGGAAAACCAGACAAGATGAGCCTTACCTTTATCCCGCGTACCCTCTAACTGGAATATACCAGTGGTTTGTTTATACCGTGTGAGGGAAGCTATTATGAATATTCCAATCTTTTGGTCGTGTAAGCTATATCAAAGAAGTAGGGCTTAAACCTAAATACTATTATCTGTTTGATATTTATTTTTTAAATCACATCACGGCTGTTATAAACGACTTAATCTAAGGTGGGGGAAATAGCAGGACATTCTAGTTTAAATGTACCCCTGCTATTGTGGAGATCTTATGAGAAAACGCAGGGTAAATAGCATGCTGTATACTATACCCAGTGCTCCCATCTGGGAGCTTAGCCCCGATTGCCCCATCATTGGCTGGTAAGTTAAATGAAAGTCCAACCAAGACCGCCCGACCATCGCTGTGGGCTAGTACAGGGTGAGACCGAAACAATTAGACGATTAGTAATTTCAAAATGAGCACTTTAATTGAAAAGTAAATAGGCACTATCTAAATAAAACCAAACTACATATTACACTGGTTCACTTTTAGAAGATAATGTCACTCAGGTGAGTTCCACCAGCCGTCAGATAAACCTCAGTCTGCACTTTGTTCATCACTTTCCTCAACATAGATCGTATAGTTGTTTCTACCCTACCCTATATATTAGAGAGTAAGGGCGTTATTGCATATTGATATGATTGTTAGCCACATCGGTGATTAAATGGTCTAACGCGTTACTCATTTGTTAAACTAGATTGCGATTGTTGGGAAGATGAGAATTAGAATCCCGATTGAGTGTACAGAATGTGTTTTTGTCTAAATGGTCCTCCTCCACGCAAATCAGGGTGCATATCCTTTAAATATTTACCCTACTCGTTCTTATTCTACTAGCGTAATTAATGTGTGTGTGTAATTTGAAAGTGTACCAAAACACGGAGCAAAAAAAAGTTATTATTGTTTGGTTGTGCGCCTTGGGTAACACGAGTTGTCAGCTTTCGACCGTGTGAATTGTGCGCTCATGACTGTCCGAGAGGTGTTTTGACCGTGTGAGTTGGTCTATGATCGAGAATCAGCATTATAATGGTGTTCGACCGTGTGATCAGGACTCTATCTCCATAGGAGCGCCTTAAGGAAGATGTCAGATGTGTGATGGACTTCAAGTTCATTACTCACAGCATTTACCGGAGGAGGACATCCTAATATATTACACTTCGTGTGTGTCTCCGCAGCAACCACTACGAAAAGAGTAGACGTCATAATAGTGATAATAATAAATTAATAATTATAATGGTCGGTTGCACTAAAGCGCTTGACGCCGAATGCCGAGAGCCTCAACGTAATTCTGGCCGTTTAATTTATTGTATGTACACAAAAAGTGTGGTGTGGTAATCTTTAAATAGAAGGGCCGTATTTATATTTTGAAAGGAGACCACGCTCTTAAGGTGGGGATGCAGGGAACGCAATAAATGTTGAGTGTTTTTCCAGTTTTAACAGCAAAACAATTCTTTGATAAAAATAAATCATCTATTACTCCAGTACAAACATAAAGTTTAATTTTCTTCACATGATGATCTCAACAGTTTTTTAATATCGGTCAAGGTATCCTAGAATTTTATGAAAACATTTCTCATCATTTAAAAAGTTTACCATCTAATATCGCTAGGCTGATGACAGATATTCAACAACTGTTGATGTCACCATGTGAAGAAAATTAAACTTTTTGCTTGTATAGAAACAAAATTTTATTTATTTTGAACAGAAAAAGTTTTGATATAAAAACTGTAAAAACACTTACCTATTCTCGCGTTCCCTGCATCCCCACCTTAAACCACACCAGTGGCCACGTGGACAAAGGTGTCAGGCCAGTTTAATTTGGTTTGCCGATGATGGGGAGGTTTGGGTTGGAATCCAGAATGGGTGTGCTGTATGTACTTTCTTCTAAATGGTCTCCCACTTTCCCTCCACTCTAATTCGTATCTATTTCCTATCAATTTTACTTTCCTCAAACCTATTCCATCAGCGTAAATACTATAGATGCAACCCGTGTAACTTCCGTGTTAGACTGGATTGCCGGTGATGGGGAGATAGGGTTCTAATCCAAATCAAGTGTACTGAGAGTGTTTTTTTCTTAAATGTTATCCCACTCTTCCTTACAGAAAATGGGGGTGTAATTTATCTAAAATACTACCTTCTTCTTTCCTACCCCATTAGCGTTAATAATACAAGCATATAGCCCGAACAGTACTAATACGCGGTGAATATATATACACAGTTTTATTCATATCTTCAGGTAAAATATTATACAGGTTGAAGGAGGTGACAATAATAGTTTTTAATTTAATTTTAGCACCGCGTCTTACTACCCGTTCGGGTTATACGCTTAAGTACTAATTACACTAATGGATTAGGAATTGGTAAGGTTGAATTTAGAGGAAGTGAACCCGCATTTGTGTGGAGGGAGAGTGGAAAACCATTTAGGAAAAACCACCCCCAGTTCACCCGACCGAGATTCGAACCTCGATCTCCCCGTCCTCGGTGGTCTGACTCAACACGACTGGCGCGTTAGCCAACTACGCCACCGAGGCGGGTGACAATGCTAGTGTTTCAACGTAATGAACTTGGGTTCAATGACGACAAATAAGGGTGTTACGAGACGTCAAGGTTGACAATGTATGCACTTGAGGGGTAGACAGCACGTACCACGTAAAGCAACACAGACATCCCTACCAAGAGCCAGAAATCCCCTGTGGGCGCCTGTTGTCACGCAGTTCCCTTCCTGTTACTAGTCATAATTTACACCACAATCCACTTACTAGGTGCTTAAGATTGATGAGTTGCCTACCCCCCAGGGCCTGGATTCACTAACGAGCGCAATCCTGCTCCGGTGCAAGTCTAGAAATGGCGCAACTTTGCACCCAAGATACTCCCAAAGATGTGCCTTATTATTTGCTCCATTTACGTATTCACTAAACAAGGCGCAAACTGGTGGCAAGATTATGGTTACGTCACCATAAACGTCATCAATCGCGCTCTTTACGACCAATCCTTGTGAAGAATCTACTTTCAAAGTCAAGGCTACTTTATTTTAAATCTCTAATGAAAATGACAGCAAATACAAAGATTTCTAAATACTTTGTTTATAAACGCAATAAAATTAGAAGCATTCTCTTTATGTGTGCTTTACAAAAAACAATATTAGTATATTATTTAGTATTTATTAATATTACTAGCTTAAAGCTAAAGTTCAAATAATAAAACATTTATAGAGACTTTAAAACTTATTTTAAAGCCATACTAACCACCATATTTTGTGACGCGATGTCTTTGGACTTGGAGGAATACAAACCTCTTTGGATCTAATCAAAGATTACACAGTTTGTGGTTTTGTTTGACGTTTTTTTTTGTAATAATGGAAGAAATGCCATTGCGTTGTTTGAATGTAAAAATTCAACAATAAAAGATAAGTAATTGCTTTGTTATCACTATATAATTTGAAACAAATTTTGTGCTTGACAGACGTATGATATTTTAATTTCTTTATTATTAATTGGAGTACAATTAACTAACTGTATTTTAAGTCATTACGATAATATGCCACCATTTAAATTTATTTAAGTGACAATCATGATTTAATAGTTTCACCTACTCTTGAGTGGTCAAATAAAAGGCGCAACTTTGATCTCAAATTGCACCTGCTTCTTTTAGTGAATAAGGATTTGGACACATCTTTCAAACCTGCGCCAGCGCAACTATTTGCTCCCGTAAGTGAATCCAGACCCAAGTGCATACAGCAGCAAATTTGACGTCTCGTAACATCCCTATTTGGCGTCGCTGACCACAAGTTTATTACGTGGAAATACTTGTATTGTCAAACTACCTATATCATTTGTTACTTGGAGGTATGAATAACCCCGTATCTATATATACATATATATAAAGTAACAGGTTATAAGGGGCAAGTCCATTTTTAGCTAAAAATGCTTTAACGCTGTCATCTGTTAGACAATCATGAGACCTTTTTAATTAACTTTAGATTATGGTTTAGAGAGGTATCTGTCATTTTTAATTGTCTTTTTTTAGATATATTTTCTGTGGTTCTTAGGCCTATTTGGTTTGAAATATAGATGATGTTGTCCTAGAAAATGAGTGTGATCTGACTTCCCCCCAACCCCTTTTCTTCTACCCATCATATACATATATATATAGGAGAGAGAGACAGAGAGAGAGAGAAAGAAAGAGAGATATGCGTAAAACCTAAAGGGATATTAAGACGGTAAAACATATAGAATATCTGTTAAAGGGTTGTTTATTGGAGAAGGAATAAAGAGGCTAATAAACAGGTATTGGACCAGCCGTGACGTGATGTGTAGTGTTGCCAGAGTAGTCAGAGCTAATTGAGCTGGGCCTAAGATACGTACACTCCCACCCAGTCCCCATTTGACCAACCAGACATAGTATCTGCTATGTGTACTTCACATAAGGGTGTGGGCTAATCTCACTGTTCCATTTCAGAAATGTGAGTGTATTATTTTGTATGCATTTGAGATTAGGAACATTTTAAAATTATTTATTATTTTATATTGGAGATGAGTTACATCTTACACTTATCGAATACAAATCTTAAATTTTCTTTCAAATTTCAGATCAAAATTAGAATACTCGAATCTTTAAAAATGTACAATTTCAGCCAAAGTGATATTATTTAAAATTTCGTTTTAAAAAAATTTTAATGCCTGGTGCCACTGATGAATGATATTGTGTTAGTCATGTATATTACGCTATAACAACAGAAATAATACTTTTTTTGTAAATTAATTATGTATACAATATTTTGTCCTTTTTGTGATTTTGTACCCTCCCAACTACACAAGTATATATATTTCCTTTCACCGATTGCTTAAAATTGTTATATCAAGTCACGATCTTTATAAAATTTTAGCCTAGATACATTTGTTAGACTTTTAACGAATCTAGATTCTCTCGAATACAATATTATTCCAGGGATTCGAGAAATCAAGGATTCAAGCATGATTTATATTTTTCACCGCGTCTTAATACAGGCTCGATTTGTAATTAATTAATTAATTAAATTACTTTATGGCATAAATAACTCGAAAGTTCATTGCTGCACTTACAAAAGTACGCCACCTATCCCTATCTTGAGCTTGTTGTATCCAGTCATCCTCATTACACGCTATCTCTTTCTAATGTTATCTTCCCAATGGTATCTTCCTATTTGGTTTGTCCCTCCATACCTTGATCAAGGTTCTAGATTCTCCCTTTATCACTGTATGGCCTCTCCACCGTAATTGTGATTATACGTCTGGATTTATATTATGCTAGAGGGATGTGATAGGTGGAGGTTTAGATCAAATTCACCCACATTTGCAGGAAAGGATAATGGTAAACCATTAAGGAAGAACCATCCTCAATACACAAAACTGAGATTCGAAACCCGATCTTCCCGTCACTGGCAATCTAATCTAATAATAGATTTAAATAAATAATTTAATTATGTGGACGCAAGTAAACTTACTAAGGTTTGGTTGAAACGTTCACCGAAAGTAGAAAGTAACTTGAGTGTCAGAATGATTCACAAGCTGGCAGAAATGTCTGTTGACATTCAATGCCTCTCAACGCTAACTATAAATAACTGACTCTAAATATATTTTCCTTTATAATGTTTAAACAGAACTTTTATATTACTATCCCGATGGATGTTCTCAAATTATATTACTCAATACACACACACAAACCTTCCCATATAACGAGTATTTCAAATATCTTTACTACAGTCTGTCTACGTAGACCTTTCTACAAAGAACATAAGCCCGAACTGTTTAAAGCAGTAGATTTTGAATGTTGATTGGGCTTCCCAAGCAGTTGTTGCTAAGCAGAAGCAACAAAACAGAAATCATTCCAAATTAAGCTGGGTGGCCTAGGTTGTTGACGCTGAAATCTTGTGATTGGTTTAGCACCCGTCACGTGACCAAGTTTCTCCTCTGTTCTTGTTTTTCTGGTAAACGTGGAGGAAGCAAAAATGTCTTACTTGATGATTGATGATAACAATTAAAAAATTATCTTATGCGATTACATGGTCTAAGGCGTCACTTTCACAAGAGATAAAACAAATCAAAGGTACTGTACATTTTAAACAATATATGTCCACCCTGGGTACACCTCACGCCACAGTACACCAACATTCCTTTGAAAGAAGGGTTAAGAAATCTTTATGTGGTAAAACCACCTTGGTACAATTAGTCAGAATTGAATTAAAACCTCTGGGATCAAAATAATGTACGCTATCTATGTCGGTAGATTAAATTTAAAAGTGTTACCCCTCAGAAATAAGGTAATCTTTTTTAAACAAGTAAATTGCAAACACACACGCGAACAAGCTCCAGTAAAAAAGACTAGCGAAAAATACCGAACCTATCTCAATTAAACTTCATTCCAGCATTTGTCCCCCCACCCTAATCTCCTTGAAACAAGCACATGACCGCTTCTGAAATCACAAGCATGGAAACATTCGTATGACCTCAGGTGCAATTTAAAATAATATTATTTCAATCGTTCCACCGGAGACGAGCTTAATTTCGGTGGCTCACACCTTCACGCGAACTTTTTGAAGTCGGCTTCCTTTAATCTCTAAATTGAACCTGTCATGACTTCCACGAGATGGACCTGTACCACACAGAGAGATGCATTCAACTATAAATCCTGCTTCACACGGTCAAAACTAGGCGGAACTCTATGTTCGATCAAGTCCGTTTAGAAAAGGAGTAAAAGTCCACGTGATTTAGATAACTTTCATTTTTTGCACAAGGTATTTTTTACCCGTACGGGCTATTCTAATTTAATAACACCAATAGGTTATGAATGATGAAGGTAAGATTTTTAAAATGTGCCAACAATTGCGTTGTGAGAGCCTGTAAAATCATTTAGGATAAACACCCTCATTACACCTTGCATGGACCGAACAGGCTATGGGCGTTTGACCTTCAGCCTCCGTGCCAAGCGATATGAATACTTAAATTATATGCAAACATGTTAATTTAATTACTTTCTATGTACAGTTTCTGGCACAGGTGGGCCCATGGGCTATGAATTAGGCTCCTCCGGTCTGGTTTGATGGTGATGGCGTGTTTGGGATTCAAATCCGTACTGGGGGTGGTTTTTCATCAATGGTTTCCCACTCTCCATCCACTCAAGTACGGGTGAATTTTCTCTGAATTCTAAATTTCTTATTCCTGATTAATTAATGTATGTAAATTCATAGAACCCACCCCTAAGCAGATAGTCAAATAAATTAAAATTATTTAGTGATAGCAACTTAGACGGGTGAATAGGAAATACGAGTGAAGGGAAGTATTTTTTTCAGTTTTATGTCAAAATAAATATTTGTCAAAAAATCATATAATTCTCAAGTAGAAACATAAAATTAAATTTTCTTCACCTGGTGACAGTTCTTTAGCATCTGTCATTGATGTCCTGAAATTTAAGGGAAATTCTTACTCTTCATTTAAAAAGTTTCTCTTCTAATGTTAATATGTTTATGGCAGATATTCAAGAACTGTTGATGTCACCATGGGAAGAAAATAAAAATTCAATATTTCTTCTATAGAAATATTTTATTTATTTAGTTCAACAGAGTTTCTATAAAAACTGAAAAACACTGAACATTTCTCGCGTTCCCTTCCTTCTCATCTTAAACAGAGGTCCTGAATCTAGAAGATAAGATTTTAGAACCTATGTCCTCTTCCAAAACTCTTATTTCCTGGCAAAGATTACTCTTCAATAATGAATAAGTAAAATATTATGGAGTGAGACTGTATGTCGAATGTAGTCTATATAAGCGCGTCTTGGCCAGTAGAATCAAACTACCTGGATTAAATGTGTGTTAGTACTAACATATTTCAGTAATTTAAATATCCTTCCAAAAACCATGATAATCTGTATTAAGGAATAATTAAATTATGAGGTACCCACCGGAAACCATCCGAGGGCTCCTATTCCTGTTCTATAACCACTCGTTTACAGAATCTTACTGTGCACATATTTGTAGGACTTCGCTATTTAGTTAGGTCGTTCAAGTCACCACACTGTATTATATTGGAAAGGGG